>MU771479.1:59684-131378 GCA_026770625.1 Nicotiana glauca | reverse complement strand
GGGAGTTCCCCTTTGTTTGTTTATTTTGGGACTACGGGTTTGATTCCCGGGAGATCCCCCTGCACTTTTATTTTGGGACTACGGGACGGTATCCCGGGAGATCCACACTTTTATTTTGGGACTACGGGTTTGATTCCCGGGAGATCCCCCTGCACTTTTATTTTGGGACTACGCGACGATATCCCGAGAGATCCCCCCTGCATTTTTATTTTGGGACTACGGGACGGTATCCCGGGAGATCCCCCTGCACTTTTATTTTGGGACTACGGGACGGTATCCCGGGAGATCCCCCTGCACATTGATGATTGGATTATGGGACGGTATCCCGGGAGATTATTTGATATTGATATAAGATCTGGACTACGGGACGGTATCCCGGTAGATTCTTTAATATTGATATGAGATCTGGACTACGGGATGGTATCCCGGGAGATTCTTTGATATTGATTTGAGATCTGGACTACGGGATGGTATCCCGAGAGATTCTTTGATATTGATATGAGATCTGGACTACGGGACGGTATCCCGAGAAGTTCCATTGGACAGTTGAGGAAAAAGGGGTACAGGATGGTATCCTGGAAGACCCTCGTCGTTATTCTTGTAATATTGTTGTATTTACTCTGTGTTTCTGTTTTATCTTGCAGTATTATATTTCGTTGATCTTTCTTATCACTTCGCTGTGTTCATTAGTTTCCATTAGACTTCGATACTGTTAATCTCTTGCTATTTTATTGTTTTCTATCTCAATAGGGCCCTGACCTTTCCTCGTCACTACCCAACCGAGGTTAGGCTTGGCGCTTACTGAGTACCGCTGTGGTGTAGTCACGCCTCTTCTGCGCATGTTTTTTCATGTGCAGATCCAGGTGCTTCTGAGCAGGCGTACCATCAGTAGCTGTCAGGGAGCGTATTGTGGACTTGAGGTATGCATCTGCTACGTCTGCAGATCCGCAAAGTCTCCTTCTCATTTTACCCCTAGTTATTAGATGTTTTTCGATCCTTCTTTGTATTAAACTATTCTGGTGACTAGAGCAGTGTTAGATTTCTCATAGCTTGTGTTGCCCGTGGGTTTCCGGGTCTTGGAGGTTACTTCAGTGTTTGGTATTAAAGTGTATGTGCCAGGTGGCAATTGTATACATTTTTCATGTTATTTAGTTTTTATTTTAAATTTTGAAATTGTTATTACTTCCGCAATGTGTCAGGCTTACCTGGTCGCGAAGACTAAGTGCCGTCATGACGTGTTCACGATTGGTAAACTAGGGTCGTGACATATAAATTGTTATTGGCTTTGAATGGCACACCTCAACTTATACTCAACTAAAACAAACTACGGATATTCATATTCATAGGCCAAATTATTGAATTCTTTCACTAGTAAGCTAGTATATCGATTAAGCAAAAGGATCACTGTTTATTAAACATATGACGATAACAGCTCACCTACACAATTCAATGGCATTTCGTAACGAATTAAACCATATCTGACTACATGAAAGATTAACTATAAGGAAAACAAAAACTAAAAAAATAAACTACAATGAAGACAAAAGTAATGGAAAGAAAACCAAAAGATGTCATGATATTAACATGAAATAAGCAAAATTAAACATGGGCATATAACTGGAGCAGCAAGAATGAACGAACCAAAAGCCTTTCTCATTTCCTTTCTTCTATCATCAAAATTATCATCCCAAATCTTCATAAACACAAGGCAACAATAGCACTAAAACTACGAAAGTGATTAAATAGAACACAAAAATAACACATATCTACTTAAGCGTACGTTTGGAAATAACTTAATAAAAAGGTATAAAAATCAGTAGAAATCAGTTTCGAAATGTAACCAAACACAATTTAGCATGTATGCTAGTTAACCACAGATCTAACTTAACCAAATTGCACACTAAGATAAGATTTCAAGGCACAGAAGATAACCATCCTTATCAATTCATTCACAAGAATAATACAAGACACATTGAAGAAGAACGTTGGAACAGACCTCTACTGCTGCTAGTGTTCAACATATACAATGAAAGGAAGTTTCCAAACATGCATGACAGGCTACTGATGCGAACCTCGACCCAATGACAAACCTCGAATCAGCAACTGAACGACAGCCTCAAACCGTTTCCAACATCTCAGATCCAAAATAGCTTGTCGGAGAACTTTTACCTTGACCAGTAGCTAGCGACGACAAATTCGAAACTCGACTTCGAGGTTCGACCGGTTAGAACAGGGCAGAAACATGCTATTTAGGCTGATTTTCCAGATTGTTTTTCATGGTTGTGTTGCTGTTTCCGGCGTGAGGGGGATGAACTGAGGTCCGACCGATGTTTATTTCTTGATGAAGAGGAAAGGGAAGCTCAGTCGATGGTGAGGTGTGGTCGATATAGGGGAAGGGGTCATGTGCAGCTTTTTTCCAGAAAAGAAATGGCTGTTGCTGCTGTAGCAGCTCTCTTCGATTTTTTAGGCCCTCCATTTTGTGTGTGTATTTTTTGTGTCTTTATAGTAGTGTATAGGATGTATGTGGGGAATAGTTTTGGGGGGAAAATATTTTGGGGAAGGTGTTTTGGGGGAAAAATATTTTGGGGGAAGGTCTTTTGGGGGGGAGGGGAATATTTTGGGAAAGGTCTTTTGGGGGGAAAATATTTTGGGGGAAGGTCTTATGTGGGGAATATTTTTTGGGTGAAGGGTTCTTCTAATTTTTATTTCCAATTTCTTTTTATCTTCTTTTTTTATTAAAAATCCTAGAATTGAAAACCTAAATTATCTAAAATTATACTAATTATGGAAATTATAAAACTACTTAATCCTAAATTAGAAGAGAAAGATCAACAAAAGAAAAAAGTGTAAAAATCAAATATTTTCTGTGAATTTTAAATTTTTATGAAAACCAAATGACTTCCGATAAAACCTAAATGCTATGCAAGATATTTTTTGGTATTTATTATTTTGATTTTAAAATATTAAAATGCATTAAATGCAACTGAATAAAGGAAAATTCCTAAAAAAATTAATAAAAATTATTTTGATCTATTTTTTGGGGTTATCTTCATGCAGGAAAAAAATCACGTGCTCACACCCGGGGGCCTCGGGTTTGTTCCGAGTGGGCTATGAGTCATTTTTCCCAATGTTGGAACTGTTGTTTTCTGCTTCTGGTATTCTTCTTCGCGATCGCGAAGAGCCTTTCACGTTCGCGATGCGTTGTTGCTGACTACCTTGAAATCCTTCTTCGTGTTCGTGTTCAGCACTTCGTGTTCGCGAAGCCCTACATTTTCCTTCTTCGTGTTCGCGTATGTTCCTATCGTTCGTGAGATCGTTGCGTTCGCGATGAGCAACTTGGGCAGCCTTCATTTTTGTTCTTCGCGAACGCGATCCTTCCTCCATGTTCGCGATGCAGAAATACCTGTGCGGATAGAATATATTCCCAAATCGAGGGTTACACCATTTTCATTATATCTTGACTTGTGGAGCTCAGTTTTGAGCGATTCTTTGGGGGTTTTACACACAAATCGATTGGTAAGTGTTTTTATCCTAGAAGAAATAAAATAAGAACCGTGTTTTTAAATCATGAATATTAAATGAAAAGGATATGGGGGCTGAGATCCCCTTAGTATGTCATGCCCGAGTGGCTGTGAACTTATTTGACTGCGATGGGTTGAGGACCCGATAGTGAGGATGATTTTTCCTGTTATAGATCGGGCTGCACGCCGCAGCAATGATATATTCATATTGAGGCCGAGAGCCTGTTGGACACCACGAGATGGCTGATATTGAGCTTGGGCTGTAGGAGCCCCTCCAGAGTCTGTACACACCCCCAGTGAGCGTCGTCGACGTTAAATAAATGGAGCGGGCTGCACGCCGCAGCGGGTAATAGAGTGTACCGTTATATGTGTTGTATCTTATCATTCATTCTTTTCCTTAACTGTATTATTGTTTACATGCTTACACTGATATTTATCTGGACTGTTAGATATAGGTTACCTTTTGCATTTTCGTGATTTCTTACTTTCAGACTGTATTTATGTTTATTGCTCACTGGGTCGGAATACTCACTTTACTCCCTGCACCTTGCATGCAGATCCAGGTTCTTCTCAAGCAGATTAGATCCAGTTTGGACGAGCAGAGTTAGCTTTTCGGGAGCATCGAGGTAGCTACACTGCGTTCGCAGCCTTAGATCTCTCCCCTCTACCCCCATCTTTTGTTTCCTTGTTATCGGATTTTAGACAGACTTTGTAGTAGGATGTCATTCTATATTTAGAGGCTCATGTTCGTGACACCGGGTCCATGGTTGGGCTTTATTTTGTATTTTGTTAAACTTTCGCGTTTTATCAGTATTTCTTGATCTTGACTTAAAATGGTTTTTGGTGATTCGCTGTTTTATCTATCTAACCCTGGTTATCAATTGGGTTAAGTATTGGAAATGGTCAGGCTTGTCTAGTAGTGTGCTGGGTGCCATCATGACCGGGTTGGGGTCGTGATAGGTCGTTACATTCTCTTCCACTTAAATATACGTTCATCCTTGAACGTGCTGAGAACTACACTAAAGTAATCTGAAATCACTGTTTAACTTCTCATGCACCTTCCCGTGCTACCACAACTCAGTTGAGCATATTAGCTCGATCAATTCTAAAGATATTTCCTTTTATTCAAGCAAATAAGCCTTAGAGTCCAATTCCAACATCCAGAATTCTATGCTAGGCTTGTTTCCAACATACGCTCATCATATCGATCACTACACGCTATACCCAAACATGAATGCACAATTTATGCAGGGCAACCAACAGAAATAACAGTTACACTACATCAAAAAACTCGTACATTACCACAATATGTATAACAACAACAATGACAATAATACAAGGTAAAACAAGTAAATCAACTCAAGAACTGTAAATCACACGGAAATGGTCGAACTAGTTCACAAGGAATAGCCACAGAAAAGAATGCTGGCATAAAGTGAATAATTCAACAAAGGGAAAACTAACATGTAGCACCGATCCCACAATGTACACGTCAATAACAAGGAAATAAACATGAGCCAAGTAGTCCCAAATAAAGGCGAGTTAACAAAGATATAGGTTATCTAAACTCCTTTTTAGGTTGGACAATTACGAGGATATTCGACAATTCAATTGAGGAAGGATGATCTTAGCTTCACTTAAGACTAAACAACTTCAGGAGGGATAATAATAATTCCCAAATAAGACACACAACTATGAAAATATAGCATGACAATAAGAGAGGCGAAATTCTTCAATTAATTCAATTAGGCAATAAGAGTGAATTATGAAGAAATTAATTCCAACTAAGCATGTAAAGGTGGAACTAATAAATAGGAAACTCAGATGTCAAGAACACATTCATACACAGTGAACATAAAGACCTAAAAACCCTAAAAGGCCAATTTTCCACAAATAAGTCCAAGCACGCACTCGTCACCTCGCGTACAAGAACTATAATCAATATAGAAGACTCAAATCCTAAGGGGAAGTCCCTCACACAAGGTTAGGAAAGATACTTACCTCAAAGACGACAGACTGATATTCTAGAATGCATTTCTCGGGTGAAAAAACCTCTGAACGGCTCAATTCTAGCCAAATTAAGTTCAAAGCACAAATAAAAACACATAAGAAACTATTCCGGATCATAAAGTCTCAATTTTTAATACAATCCAACAATCAGTCCAAAAGTCGACCCCGGGCCAGCACCTCGAAACCCGACAAATTTTACAAAAACTGAATACCTATTTGGATATGAGTTCAACCATACAAAATTTATTAAATTCCGATATCATTTGATCCCTCAAATCATGAGTTTTTATTTTAGAATTTTTTTTTGAAAACTAATATTTTTCTCAACTCAAAATACAAATAAAATGATGAAAATGAAGATAAAACCATTCCCTACATATTTACGATTTGGACTATGGGACGATATCCTGGGAGATCCTCTGCACATTTACGTTTGGGACTACGGGACGATATCCTGGGAGATCCCATGTTAAAATCACTGTGTTTTGAGCTGTTGTTTTCATTGATCCTATCCGTGTGTAAATATTATATATGTTGTCTGTTCTATTCATTGTACTCACTAGCTGGTATGAATTATGTTAGGACACTTGCACAAGCATACACGTGGCTAAGCGGATAAGAGGCTTCTTGGTATTGTCGAGTATAGAAGCATACCCTTATTTATTTATCTTCCATGTGAAAATAGCTCTATTTGGTGCGTGAGTTGTCAGTATTATGTGGTATGATGAGGGCACAGAATGCCAAGTCTTAGGGTTCAAGTATTGACACCCGTATTGTATGATTGTGAGATGAGGTGTCACAGGGTGGCTTATATTCAAAGGTTATTTTTTTGAGAACATTATACTTGAAAAGTATTTATTTTGAAAGAACTATTTTGAAAAGAACATTTATTTAAACGAAGTATATTTCGAAACATTTTTATTACTTGAAGTATTTGACTAATCGATTGAAGTTGCTAGCTAAGACCAAACGTGAAAAATTATCGTAATTGCTGAGTGATGACTTGTCTTTGCTGCATTTGTGATTTCGGATTTGGGTTGTATTTTCTTTCACTTTTCTGTGTTCTTATTATGGTGTTTCGATGTTACTTGTTGTTTTCTTTCCTTATTGCAATTATTGTGTTGTTAGCCATATCGCGTAGCCTTTATATAGATATCATGTTTCTGTTATTTTTATACTTATACTTGTTCTGCTTATTAGACCAGTAGGTGTCTTGACTGTTCTATGTCACTACTCTACTGAGTTTAGTCTTGATACTTACTAGGCACCGTTGTGGTGTGCTCATACTACACTTCTACATATTTTTTGTGTGCAGATCCAGGTATTATTCGATAGTAGTTGTGCGGATACTTGCCGAGGAGACTCAAGGTAGCCCTTCTGCTGCGTTCGCAGGCTTTGGAGTCACCTTCCTATATATGTATTCACATTGTTGTACTTATTTCTATACAGTTGTGTTTAGAAATTGTAGCGAAACTCTGTAAAGCTTATGACTTGTACTACCGGATTTTGGGAATTATATATTTTGTAGAGATTTCTACTTCGAGACTGTTAAATTTCATTTATTATTGTTGTATTCAGTATGAGTTAGGCTTACCTAGTCCCTAAGACTACCTGAAGCATCTTACGTGCTACTTGTGCATTTATTTGCTCGGCTTTGCATGTTGACCGGTTTGTCTAAATGAGTGAAAATTAAGAAAATAAGCAATGATTAGGACCAAGTGAGGGTAACCATTTGTTTTGAAAAAAAAAACCAATGCCCAAATAATACCGAAATGCTGCCAGTTTTTTTTTTTTGAAAATGATAAAAAAAAAAGGGAAAAGGAAAATATTTGAAAAAAAGAAAAAAAAATAGAAAGAAAGTTGTTCAAAAATAGTTTTGATTATGGCGAATCTGCCCGAACTACGCTGGTTTGATTCTCACCGGATGTGAGATACGTAGGCAACCCTCATCGTGTCCAACCACCCTTTTTGCAAAAATAGCCAAAAATGTCAAAAAATTTAATTGTAAATAAAGTCCGGTGATGCCATTCTTGTTAAAATAAGCCGAATATCCCCAAAAAGAGCACCAGAAGGCTGTTTTTGCAAGAACAGCCACCTTGAGTCATATTTAAATAGTTTGTGGGCACAGCCTTAAAATCTTCCCCTCAGAAGTGCTGAAAGGCCATATTCGCAAAACCAAATCCTTGTGTTAATTAAATAAAGAATTTTGCAAAAATAGCCAGTTTGTAAAAAATAAGTCATTAAAATTCCCTTTTTAAATAAACGTGCAGGATGACTTCAAGTAACATCGAGACCTTCTCAGTCCTGAGTGAGATCCCCTTGAAACTTCACATGTGGTGGCATGATCTAGGAAAAGGAAGCAGAGATACCGTGGTTAAAATTTTGGGCGGTCTAGTTGATCTACTGAACATCAAACCGAGGAAAGATATCATTGAGGCACTAATACCATTTTGGGACCCGACCCGTAACGCATTCCGGTTTTCAGACTTTGAACTCATACCTACATTAGAAGAGATCGCGGGATATGCGGGCCTCAACGGGAACTTTTGAGGCAAATACCCACTGGCACCACGACCGATAACCCTTCATAGGTTTTTGGATTTGCTGAACATTAGCCGGGATATTCAAGACCTGCATCTGGCAGAATGGTGTTGTACATTGCATTTCCTATATCACCAGTATGGTAACCCAAAAGGTTTTGAGGAGCCCAACACCGGCTTGACACATGCCGAAAATAAAGACAAATGGGAAGCTCGACGGGGATTAGCCTTTATGGTGGTCTTTTTGGGAGTGGTGGTTTGTCCGAGAAAAGATGGTCACATAGACCTTGGCCTGGTAGGGATGGTAGATGTTGCCATGAAAAAACCTACTAGCACAGTGGTGCCTCTGATTGTAGAAGAAATGTACCGAGCTCTGACCAAATGCGGCAAAGGCGAGAAATTCTTTCAAGGTTGCAATTTGCTCTTACAGTTATGGATGCAAGAACATCTCTGTCACCGCACAGGCTATATGAACTACGGTTTAATCGGGTTGAGTTATATTGCAGAATTTGGAACACGGGTGACAGGTATTGAGTTCCCTGAAAGTACTGAGGCATGGTCATCATGCTTAAGATCCTTGACCGCAGATAAAGTCGAATGGGTTTATGGTTGGCTTCCCACTACTGAAGCTATATACATATCAGCAGAGGTCCCTTATATTCTTTTGATGGGTATCCGAAGCATACATCCTTATGCTCCTTACTGAGTTTTGCGACAACTTGGAAGATTCCAAACAGTGCCTAATGATGAAGACCTGAGTGAGCAAGTCATTGAGTTGGTCCCAAAGGCTGCATTTCCTGAAGGTAAAATTCGAAAAATATGGAATGAGTGTCGGTTCCTTGAGCCAAAACCCATAATACAAGACCAAGCTAGAGGCGAGGTAGATCCCAAGTACCTGACATGGTTTGGCAAAAGATTTCAAATCCCAGAAAGACCCGCTAAAAGGCCGCACGTGCAGCAATTTACGGATGGGGTCCAAGTTCAATGGGATTGGAAAGTAAAGGAGAAGGAGTACCGAGCTAAAATAGGACGGTTAGAGCAACAGGTCCGAGACCTCCAATTCGATAAAAGTGTATAGGCTGCGGCCGACGAGGGCGATAAGAAGAAATTAGCTCAGGAGAATGAAGTGCTCAAAGACCAAATCAAACAAATGAAAATAGATTCCCGGAATCAAGAAAGAAGTCTATCTGATGAGAGGTTAATCAAAAGGTTAAGGAAACAAATTTTGGACTGCCAAGAAGAAATAGAAAAATCCGAGGGAAATATGGCAAGACTCCGGGCGCAGTGGGCCAAAAAGACTGAGGAAAGAGCCCAGTTTGTGCAGCAAATAAGAAGAAACTATGAGGGAACCATCGCCAAGATGAAGGGAAAAATGAATACTATGGAAGAAAAGACATCCCAGCGGGATAAAGAATTCCGAGTCGAGATGAACCAGTGCCATAGGTTAATTGCAGAGATGGAAAAGGAAATTAAACTGCTACAAGATTTACACTTCCAGGACACGCAGGTGCTAGAAGCTCGTACACAACAATTAAGCCGACTCCTCCAAGAAAAGGGCCGAATCAGAGAAAGGATCAGAGACATTTCCTGTTATATTGTCATGAAGTGTCAGGCCGGCGAGCGAATGGGTCATACTGTGTCCTTTGCTGCAGTGATGATATTTGTTCGCCAAGTCATGAATGATTTAGATCAGTTATAAAGGGGTCTCGCACGCAGGCCCGCGGCAATGCCGAACGATGCTTCGCGGGCCCCAGGATTTGAAGCATTGATGTACTCTTAGTTAATTGAGTCTGTATTTTTGCTTTTGAGTCTATTTTTGTAATTTCCTTTTGCAAGAAAAGAAAAACAAATAGTCTATGTAGCTTTTGTAACCGCAATTGTTATTAATGAAAAATTGAAAATTCCCAAAAAATTATTTTCTTATTTTTGCATTTATTTGCAAGAACCAAGCTTGGTATGATTCATGCGAGGCCATGATACATAGGCAATCTACATAAGATTTGACCATAATCCTAAGAAAAAGAGAAAAAGAGAAACGCGAGGGAAATAAAAGGAAAGAAAAAAAACAAGAGATAAAAGAAACACAAAAGAAGAAAATAAGGCATTGAGAGAAAAACCCTGGCCAAAGAAAAGAAAAAGCAGAAAATGAAAATAGAGAAGCAGGAAAAGAAAATGAAAGAAAACAAAACAAAAAGAAAAAGAAAAGAGAAAAGGAATAAGAAGAAAAGACGGGATGATGCATGCAACCCAACAAACATGTAGATTTAATTGTATAGGTGCATCACACTCCAATGTGTAGTTACCTATCTGTTACTTGTTTCATACTAACCGTTTGTTGTTGTCTAATTCCAGCTGAGTATTTTAGAAACCGTGGTTGGTTTGTGGTAAACTGGCCTCGCATCGATACTTCACCAGATCCAAAGGAAAAACAGAGATGTCATCAGAAATGACCTTGCCTGCAGTCCCCATATCTGAGAATAGCCCAATCTCTGGGATCCCGGCCTCTGAATCCTATACAGCTGAAGAAAATCGGATCCTACGATTACGCTTGATGGAAATGTGGGATGTGTGGAACAAAGGGAAGGAACCCCTAAGAAATATCCCCGGATTCCCGGAATTGTTCCCAAGATCTGGAGGGGTTACTACTGTCCCCCTCAGCTGTCCAAATATTCCTCTGGGGCAACCCACCATGACTGCTAACTTTTTCGGAACACCTTCTGAGGATCACCCCCAGGTGTTCCCATTTGGAATTGCTCCCAACATTTTTACAGCTCCACCATCTTCCGCAACTACCCAACCATCAATACCAAAACATGCTTTTGACCCTTCGGTCTTTACATTTCAGAATCCAGTTTTTCAGGCCGACCCTCCTCAATATGCCTACTCTCGGCCACCATATGAGATCACATCGGGGCAGGACAAAACCCCTAAAGCCTTGTAGCAAGATGAAATGACAAAAAGAATGAGGAGTTTAGAGCAAAGTCTGAAAAATACGCATGGTCTGAGCGGGCAGAAGAGTGTTTCTTACAATGATTTGTGCATGTTCCCTAACGTGCACCTGCCTATGGGATTCAAGATGCCAAAGTTCGAAAAGTATGATGGACATGGCGATCGCATTGCTCACCTCAAAAATCGTTGTAATCAATTTCGTGGGGCTGGTGGAAGAGAATAGTTATTAATGGCTTACTTTGGAGAAAGCTTGGTGGGCATAACATCAGAATGGTACATGGATCAGGACATATCTCGATGGCATATCTGGGATGACCTTGCCCGAGATTTTGTCCGACAATTTCAGTACGATATTAACAGGAATTCTCTAGCAAACCTAAATAAAAATCCCTCAGAGAGTTTCCGCGGATATGCAATCAAATGGCGTGAACAGACGTCAAGAGTCAAGCCTCCAATGGATGAGGTTGAGATGGTCACTGTCTTCCTACAGGCTCAGAAGGCAGATTATTTTCAAAACATGATGTCCACTATGGGTAAGCCTTTTGCAGAGGCAATAAAGATCGGAGAAATGGTAGAGAACGGGCAGAATTTTGAGCCAGTCAGCCATAAGGGCAACCTCCCAAGCCATCCAAGGCGGGTCTGGAGGAATGGCTAAGGGCAAGAAGAAAGAAGAAACAGTGATGGCAGCGTCGGGCGGATGAAGGTACCGAGATTCTAGATCGATGTTCTCAGAAAGAGCCCCTCAGCACTATTACCCTCCCATAGATGTGACTTATGCTCCTCCACCATATGCAGTAATGAATGCTCAACTTTTCGGCCGCCCGCAACCACAAGCTAACCGAAACCCACCTCCATTCCAAAGAAACCAGCCACCTTACCAAAACAATTTTATAACCCCCAACCATCACAAAATAACTTCCGCCCTCGAGAACCACCTAGATGACAAACTTTTACACCAATCGGTGAACCCTACTCCACCTTGTTCCCTAAGCTTGTCCAGATGAATTTGCTGCAACCCATACCCCCGAACGGGCAAATCCAGAATCACCATCATATAAGCGGGGCGTTAGGTGTGCATACCATTCAGGGGCAGAGGGCCATCTTACAAATGACTGCTGGACATTGAAAAAGGCTGTGGAAGATTTGATCGAACAAGGGAAAATAGTGTTGAGGGATGAAGAAGTCCCGAATGTTACCAATAACCCTTTGCCCACCAACAACGGGCCGGTAATTGGTATGATTTGTGAAGACCGAGACTTTGACCCTGCTCTGAAAGCCATAATTGCTATTGCCAATGCCGAAAAGAAACCCAAGGTAGCTCTGAAGCAGGGAAAAGAGGAAAAGAAGGATAAGTTGTCAACATTGAGCCTAAAGAGAGAACTGAGACAAAAGCAAAGCCAGTGCCTCCTAAACACGAGATTCTTTATGTGCCGCGAGGTCGTCAAGAGAAACCACTAGTTGTGAGCACTCCGAGGATGTGTAAAGTGAAGAAGGGTACACAAATGTATGTGCCGAAAGGGGCCTATATGGCGCGAGGACAATCAAACCACCTCGGCTGAGTGAGCCAGTGGTTATTGGACGCACACCACAAAAGCCCATGACTGACCCCTCTGCAGTACCGTGGAACTACCAACAAACAGTGGTCACATACAAAGGCAAGGAAATTTCGGGAGAATTGCCAGAAACAGTCCCTGTTGAAAAATATTCAAATACACAAGAGATAAACAGCACCACACGAAAGATTTTTCCATCTAAGGAGCCGATAAGCGCTGAAGAAGCAGAGACGTTCTTTCAGAAGATGAAAATGCCAGAATATGAAACAGTAGACCAATTGAGGAAGTGTCCTGAGCAAGTGTCACTGCTGTCACTAGTGACCAAATCTGCGGAACATCAGAAGATCCTCATGAAAACTTTGAACGAAGCATATGTGCCTGCCGAGACTTCAGTTGAACAACTTGAAAGGATGACAGAAAGATTCTTCGCTATCAACCAACTCTCCTTCAGTAAAAGTGATTTACCTCCAGAAGGAGCTGCCCACAATAAAGCCTTGCACCTGACAGTCAAATGTGAAGGTTATTACGTTAAGCGGGTTATGGTGGAAGGAGGCTCAGGGGTCGACATCTGCTCACTCTCCACTTTGAAAGGAATAGAAATAGGGACGGGAAGGATTCGTCCAAATAATGTTTGCGTGAGAGCCTTCGATGGGATTAAAAGAGATACCATTGGTGAAATTGATTTGATACTGACCATAGGCCCGGAGGATTTCGAGGTGACCTTCCAAGTGTTGGACATGGATACATCTTACAATCTTCTTCTGGGAAGGCCTTGGATCCATGTCGCAGGAGCTGTGCCCTCAACCCTCCACCAGATGGTGAAATTTGAGCATAAAGATCAAGAGATCGTGGTCCATGGGGAAGGTGAGCAGTCCATATATCGTGACCCATCAATCCCATGCCTGGAAGCGAGGGAGGGAAGTGAGCATATTGTCTATCAAGACTTCAAAATCGTGGTAACCGATCAGTATGAGGAAGGACATCCATGCCCCCAACCATTTTTATCCAATGCTTCGATCATGGTAGCCAAGGAAATGATTAGACATGGTTTCAAACCAGGAAAAGGGTTGGGAAAAGCTTTGCAAGGAATAGCTGAACCGGTAACACTACTTGCAGAAAAAAAGTATTTCGGGATAGGTTTCCACCCTACCCTGAATAATGAGAAATGGGCCAATGAAAGAAAGAAAGATGGATGGATTTTTCCGCAACCACTGCGACATCTCTATGAGACCTTTGTCAAGCCCAAGTACGGCATAAAAGGGGATGATGAGATGTTCACAGCTGATGAAATAGAAGATATCTGTGGAGCTATAAGGCAAATGCTTTATGAAATCAACATGGTCCAGCCAGGGGAAGGGACTAGCACCGCTAAGGTGCTCTACATGGGACCAGACGCCAAACTCTAAAATTTGAAGGCTATGCCTTTTTCGATCAGGCGGGAGTCCCGGTAGACTAGCCTTGTCACCTTTACTACATCTCAGGTTATTTCAGGGTGTAACTCGGATCTTTCTTTTAGTTTCTTGTCTTTTGAATTCATGAATGTAAACCCTGTTATCTTCCTAAAATTCCAAGAAATGAAATCAATATTTCATCGTCCATTTTCTCTCTAATATCTCTGATTTTTGTTATTTTTCCCTTTTATCTTTTCTTTTCAGTTATAATAATGCGGCTTTAAATAACATGACATGCTTGCGGACTTCATGCCCCGACTCAAACATGATGTTTAACTGTGAAATAATGAATCAAGTACCGGAATATGATGAAGAGGAGGCTTTCAGGGAAATAAACCGAGAATTGGAACAATTTGAGAACAAACCTAAGCCAAATATGAATGACACTAAACCGGTTAATTTGGGAACTGCCGAAGAAATAAGGGAAACCAAAATAAGCATTCACGCAGATGAGAAAACTCGAGATGCAATAATCCAACTCTTGGTTGAGTTTAAAGATGTGTTTGCTTGGTCGTATGATGATATGCCAGGACTGAGTGTGGATCTAGTGGTGCACAAATTGCCAATTTACCCCGATTGTCCTCCAGTGCAACAAAAGCAAAGAAAGTTTAAAACCGATATCAGTGATAAGATCAAAGAAGAAATCACAAAACAGTTGAAAGCAGGGGTAATCCGGGTAGTCCGATATACTACATGGTTAGCCAGTGTGGTTCCTGTGTCAAAGAAAGATGGGAAGACCCGGGTGTGTGTGGACTACAAAGATTTTAATAGGGCAAGTCCCAAAGATAATTTTCCGCTGCCCAACATCCACATCCTTGTTGATAACTGTGCCAAACATGAAATACAGTCCTTCGTAGATTTTTACGCAGGATATCACCAAGTGTTGATGGATGAAGAAGACGCTGAGAAGACAGCTTTCACCACACCCCGGGGCACTTACTGCTATCGGGTCATGCCATTTGGGCTGAAGAATGCTGGGGCAACCTATATGAGAGCCATGACCGCCATTTTCCATGACATGATGCACCAAGAGATAGAGGTGTAGGTGGATGACGTAATCATCAAGTCCCGAACTCAGAATGACCATGTTCGAGATTTGAGAAAGATCTTCGAGCGGCTGCGCAAGTATGATTTGAAGCTGAATCCGGCCAAATGTGCCTTCGGAGTTCCATCAGGCAAGCTCTTGGGTTTCATAGTCAGTAGAAGAGGGATCGAGCTAGATCCAACAAAGATAAAAGCTATTCGAGATCTACCCCCTCCGAAAACTAAGAAGGACGTGATGAGTTTACTGGGCAGGTTAAACTATATTAGTCGGTTCATTGCTCAACTGACTACCACGTGTGAGCCTATATTCAAACTGTTAAAGAAAGATGCAGCAATCAAATAGACGTTCGAATGTCAAGAAGCCTTCGACAAGATCAAGGAATATCTGTCAAATCCGTCGGTGTTAGTCCCACCTGAGCCAGAGCGACCTCTTTTCTTGTATTTGACAGTGTTGGAAAATTCTTTTGGTTGAGTTCTAGGGCAACACGATATAACCGGCAAGAAAGAGCAGGCAATTTACTATCTGAGTAAGAATTTCACTAGCTACAAGGTCAAGTATACTTTGTTGGAAAGAACATGATGTGCTCTGACGTAGGTTGCTCAGAAGTTGAGACACTATTTGCAAGCCCACACTACCTACCTCATAACTAGGTTGGATCCTTTGAAGTACATATTCCAGAAACCGATGCCTACTGGGATACTGGCAAAATGGCAAATCCTGCTCACTGAATTTGATATAATCTATGTTACTCACACGGCAATGAAAGCCCAGGCATTAGGATCATTTAGCAGAAAACCCGGTTGATGAGGAATACCAACCATTGAATACGTACTTCCCAGATGAAGAAGTTAACTCAGTAGAACCTATCTCTGAAAACACTCGTGCTTGGAAAATGTTCTTTGACGGAGCGGTAAACGCAAGAGGTGTAGGCATTGGAGCAATCTTGATATCACCTAATGGTTAGCACTATCCAGCTACAGCTAGACTCCGATTCTTCTGCACAAATAACACAGCTGAATATGAAGCCTGCTTCATGGGCATGAATATGGCAATCGACCAGGAAGTGGAAGACTTATTGATCATGGGGGACTCCGATTTGATTATCCGGCAAGCATAAGGGGAGTGGGAGACTCGAGACATTAAGCTCATCGCATACTGGCAACACGTGGAAGATCTCACTAAACGCTTCAAGTCAATAGAGTTCAGGTACATTCCTCGATGCCACAATGAACTCGCTGACGCACTCGCCACTTTAGCTTCAATGCTACCTTACCCAAGCAATGCTCATATTGATCCCCTGGAAATTCAAATCAAAGGAAGGCACGATTATTGTAATGTAGTTGAGGTGGAACCCAGCATTCAGCCTTGGTATCATGATATCAAAAGATTTCTGAAAACACAAGAGTACCCCGAGCAAGCCACTTGGGACCAGAAGAGAACCATTAGAAGAAATGCAAGTGGTTTCTTTTTAAGCGGTGATGTTTTGTATAAAAGGACTCCAGACCTCAACTTGCTAAGATGCGTTGATGCCGAAGAAGCCGGAAGAGTTATGCATGAGGTGCACGCAGGGGTGTGAGGACCCCATATGAACGGATATGTTTTGGCAAAGAAAATCTTACGAGCAGGATATTATTGGATAACCATGGAGAAGGATTGCTTCAGCTTCGTTCGAAAGTGTCATCAATGCCAGGTTCACGGTGATTCGAATCATGCACCTCCGACGGAGCTTCATCTGATGTCAGCACCTTGGTCGTTTGTTGCCTAGGGTATAGACGCCATTGGGCCAATCGAGCCGAAAGCATCAAATGGGAAAAGATTCATATTGGTTGCAATTGATTACTTCACAAAATGGGTTGAGGCCATCACTCTCAAGGTGGTCACCAAGAAAGTTGTGGTAGATTTTGTACATTCCAATCTCATTTGTCGCTTTGGTATTCCTGCAACTATCATTACCGACAATGCGGCAAACTGAATAGTCGTTTGATGGGAGAGGTATGTGAACAATTCAAGATAACGCACAGAAACTCTACCCCTTATTGGCCAAAAGCTAATGGTGTCATCGAAGCAGCAAATAAAAACATTAAGAAGATTTTAAGAAAGATGATTCAAAACTCCAGGCAATGGCATGAAAAGCTGCCTTTTCCGTTACTCAGATATCGCACCACAGTGCGTACATCAATCGGATCTACCCCATACTTGTTGGTTTATGGAACCGAAGCAGTCATACCTGCAGAAGTAGAAATCCCTTCGCTTCGTAAAATCGTTGAAGCAGAAATCGAGGACAGTGAATGGGTTAAAACCCGGCTAGAGCAGTTGGCACTAATTGATGAAAAATGGACGACCGCAGTGTGCCACGGGCAGTTGTACCAACAAAGAATGGCCCGCGCATATAACAAGAAAGTACGTCCCAGGAACTTTGAAGTGGGACAGCTTGTGCTCAGACGCATTCTCCATCATCACCAAGAAGCAAAAGGAAAATTTTCTCCCAATTGGAAAGGTCCATACATAATCCGAAAGATTTTGCCAAAAAGAGCAGTGTATCTAGGAGACATTGAAGGAAACGATCCTGAAACAGCAGTCAATGCGGATGCAGTAAAAAGGTACTATGCCTAGACTTCCTGGGGTGATGGCTTCTGTGCAATTGAGATGACGAAGGCTTTTCTTTCAGATACCCCAAACACTATCAATCCTTCGTAAACCCTTTGAGCCGGTTACGTTTCTTTGATTACCCTCTTTGGAACTCGAAAGTAAAAAAAAGAATAAAAAGAAAAACAAAACAAAATTACTTGCCTAAACTACGTTTTGATTTGATCCCGAAAGGATACATAAGCAGCCTCTCCCTGAGGTTTAGTCACACCAAAACAAAAATTCCAATTCCCCCAAAATTGAAACTGGGGCAAATGATATTATGGTTCGATCCTGAATCCGCCGAAATGGTTCCAAAGTTGTAGTTCCACCCAAAATCATTTTTACCCCAAAGACCTTGTCCAAGTCCTTCCAATCAATTGACAAAGGCAGGGAAGTGGCAAACATCATTGTTGGAATCTAATACAATTCAAATTGAGAGAAATAAAATGTAAGAGTCTTATCGGTGAAAACCTTCGGGCACCATAAGGCGATGATGAGTAGAGAAAATGAAAATGAGAGAGTTCGCTTAGTGAAAACTCGCAAAGAGCACTATCGGGCAACGGTGAGAAGAGAAATGAGAGAGGTCGATTGGCGAAAACCTGCAAAGGGCGTTGTCGGCTGAAAAGAAGACATCTCACCACTAAAGGAGTCCTGGCAAGGTTCCCTGGTTTTGAAATGCGGATCAATGGGTTCACGAGAAGCTGGAAAGTTTGTGTGGGTCGGGCATCCAGTGCAAGAAGCATGTCATGTTCATTTGAAGCCAGCATGCACCCCAGATAAGTCCTTCTTTTCCCCGAAAGGGATGCTTCTCTTTAGAATCATATGCTTGCCTTTTGCATACTTTTTCTTTGAATCCATTTCGGTTTAACTTTCCGTCACTATTACAAAGAAAAGGAGGCAGGACCGGCTTCACAGGGATCCGCCTGGTCAGAGTCAAAGAAGATACCCAGCCTCAGCTGGTGCGTTAGTCCAATCCCGATTGACCATGGTGGTTGATTGCTTCCAAAGTAAAGACATTGGAAAAGAAAGAGAATCAAAGGCAAGGGAAGAATAAAGTGAAAAGGACAGAGCCCACACGGGCGAGTCATAATGAAATCCTGAGAGTTGAACCCGGTCGGTTTGAAAAGATATTCACCCTCAAGGCCAACAAGCAGCAAAGTTCTCAGCGGAAATGGGGCCGGGATCAAGCAGTTGGAATGATCAAGGCCACAAAACCAACCACCGTTTCAAAGTAACAAATTGTTCTTTGTTGAAAATAGGTCTTATTCAGAGAAACCGTGCAAAAAACAGGTGCAACCCAAAAAGAAATAAAAAATGCACAAGTGTTGAAACAGCTTTGCAGCAGGAAAACAACCAAAAAGAAGTGTCCCCAAAATTCTTTCATGCGTTTCTCTAAATAAACAGGAAAACATATAAAAATAATAAAAAAGAAGAAATGAAATGAAAATGAAAACCCCAAAAGAAAAACAAATCATGGTAGCATAGGAGCTTTTTCTTTCCAAATCCCGGCATAACCCGAGGATCTCCCTGGCATAACCCAATGAGCTTTTTCTTTCCAAATCCCGGCATAACCCGAGGATCTCCCTGGCATAACCCAATGAGCTTTTTCTTTCCAAATCCCGGCATATCCGAGGATCTCCCTGGCATAACCCAAGGAGCTTTTCTCTTTCTAAATCCCGGCATAACCCGTGGACCTCCCTGGCATAACCCAAGGAGCTTTTTCTTTCCAAATCCCGGCATAACCCGAGGATCTCCCTGGCATAACCCAATGAGCTTTTCTCTTTCTAAATCCCGGCATAACCCGTGGACCTCCCTGGCATAACCCAAGGAGCTTTTTCTTTCCAAATCCCGGCATAACCCGAGGATCTCCCTGGCATAACCCAAGGCGCCTTCTTCTTTCCAAATCCCGGCATAACCCGAGGATCTCCCTCGCATAACCCAAGGAGCTTTTCCTTTCCAAATCCTGGCATAACCTGTGGATCTCCCTAGCATAACCCAAGGACCATTTTCTTTTATCCCGGCATAACCCTAGGGGCATTTTCTTTCCAAATACCGGCATAACCTGTGGACCTCATAACCCTAGGAGCTTTTTCTTTCCAAATCCCGGCATAACCCGTGGACATACCTGGCATAACCCTAGGAGCTTTTTCTTTCCAAATCCCGGCATAACCCGAGGATCTCCCTGGCATAACCCTAGGAGGTTTTTCTTTCCAAATCCCGGCATAACCCGTGGACCTCCCTGGCATAACCCTAGGAGCTTTTTCTTTCCAAATCCTGGCATAACCCATGGACCTCCCTGGCATAACCCTAGGAGCTTTTTCTTTCCAAATCCCGGCATAACCCGTGGACCTCCCTGGCATAACCCTAGGAGCTTTTTCTTTCCAAATCCCGGCATAACCCGTGGACCTCCCTGGCATAACCCTAGGAGCTTTTTCTTTTCAAATCCTGGCATAACCCAAGGATCTTTTTCTTTCCAAATCTCGGCATAACCCGAGGATCTACCTAGCATAACCCAAGGAGCCTTGTTTCTCCCCAAGTCCCGGCATAACCCGATACCCTTTTTCTTGTCCGGCATAACCCGATCATCTTCTAGCATAACCTGGATTCGTTCAGAGATACACAATCCTGATTTAATTGCTTAGATATGTGTCACGACTAACTCACGAAATTTTTCTAGTGAAAATTGGGGCAGAAAATTTTGTTCGTTTGTTTGTTTTAGAATCTTAAGCAGGTTGATCTCAAGACACAAGGTGCGAGATGACCAGTGGAATAAATCTCAAATTCAGAATCAAGAAAAGAAGAAAAAGAACAAAATAAATGAATTCAAACATGAAGCAAGTAAAGGTGCGAATTGCTCAAAACCTGATTGAAGTCATAAGCTCCGCTGATCCTGTTTTAACCCAATGTTGCATGAAGAAGTAAACACCTACAACTTGCGAGCATCAAGATTCAGATCGAAGTCCACAGCAACATTAGTTAAGACTCAAGATCAAGTTTCAGGAGAATTATAGATAGGAATCTTGTAACTCATAGTTGATAGGCATAGCTAGCTTAGCTTTGATTTTCCTTTTGGTGTAATAAGGAGGTGAGCAAGCAGTAGCAGCAGCAGCAGCAGCAGTGAAATTATAGCTCCTAGTAGTCCCAGCTACCAGACCTTCCCGAACTACACTGACCTGATTCCTGTTTAGCCCAGGATATGTAGGCAACCTCTCAAGCAGGGTGTGGTCAAACTTTTCAAAGATGCTTCACATGGAATATGCGAACGGGCAAAAATCGCTCGTTTCCGCTCACTTATCTTTGCACGAAAACTCTTCAAGTTTCCGGGCAAAGAGGGACAGCCGTAAGCACGTGATTTTTGCCCTAAGCAAATTATTCCCAAAAATTCCAAATAAAATGATTTCTTTATTATTTTACAATTTTTGTGAATTTTGTTGAATTTTGTGTTAATTGTTGCATTTTTATTTGTGCATGATAATTCATAAGAAAATACAAAAATATGTATTTGCATTTAGGAATTTAATTTCACATTTAGTATTAATTTTTTTAAAAAAAACAAAATAGGAAGAAAATAACAAAATAGTTCACTTTTTGCATTTTAATTGTTTTAATTGTGAATTCGTCATTAAATAGTTTTTAATAAATTTTAGGAATTTATTAGTTTAGCTTAGAAATATATTAGGACTTTATTTTAATTTTTTGCAAAATCAGAAAAATAAAAAAAATATATATACAAAATGCAAAATAGATAAAAATATAAAAAAAAACGAATTAAAAGAGAGTGGTCTTTATTATAGACCAAATTTGGGCCAATTTTCAGGCAATGTTATTAGCCCAAAACAAAAGCAACCCAAAATACCCCAAGCCCGGCTAAAACAGCCCAAACTCGCCCTCTTTACCAGGTCCAAATGCCCCTGTCTTCAGACCATCGAAACGACGTAGTATAGGGGTGATACTACGTCGTTTCAGGTCCTCTAATATCAAAATGATCCAAGCCATCCATTCCTCAAATCCGACGGCTCATACCATTTCCTACATTCTAAATTAATATGTCCAAAACATTTCACAAAAAAATCAGACAAACGTTACCCTCCTCGTACCTCCTCCTTCCCTGTACCGCCGGTGTATAACCATCGTGTCCCCACTGTAACGCCACCGTCTGCCGCCAGCCGAAAATCGCCTCCGCCGGCGGCGCAACCCCAAACACCCTGAAAATTATACCCCCGCTTCCCCACACCCTCCTCTTTCAGAATCCCAAACCCCCATGCCTCAAATCCTAGCCCTACTCTTCGAATCTTTGAAAACAGTATCGCCGCCTCTGTCGGAACCCTACCGGCGGCGAACACCACTTATGCTATTAACCATTAAATTAACACCACTAACCCGCCTTGCCCTCCTCTTCCCGTTCCCACCTTTAGTTTCTTTCAAATCTCGCCGGAAACCCTCGAATATTTATTTCAAACTTTCCGGCCATGATGCCACCTTTTCCAAACCGTTCCAAATTCACACCAATGACTCCCCTGACCTCCCTCAACCCAAATCTATAATTTCCTTTCCTCGAATCTGCCTGGAACTCCTCAAAAATCATTTTTAAGTTTTCCGGACAAGAACCCTAATTCAAATCTTTGTGATTTTGGACCGTAAAATCCCTAATCATATGTTTTCTTTTGAAAACACACGATTAGGGATGTTACGTGTTAGGAATATTTCGAAGATTCAAACATTAAATGGCTGGATGGAGTTTGCTTTATCAGTAAGTATTCTTTAGACCTTTGATTTTAATTCCATTAGTGTAGTTTAATTGTTCCTTTTCTTCTTTTCATTCGATTTGACTCTGATTTTTATGTTGATGCGTTGGTTTAACATGATTTTGATTCTGTTGTATTAGTTTTGATTTCATAATTCATCTCAGTTAGCTAATAATAGGATTTAGTTCAATTGTATCAATTATTAGTAGATGTGCCTTTGTTTCTTCTGATTTGGTTCACTGTTAATGTTGGTTTAAACTCACTTCTGATTGATCCTTTCTTTAATTTAGTCTTGTGATTGATTTTTCCTTTTGTTTGTTATTTTATTTTAGTTCATTTTGATTCTAGTCTGATTAATAGTAGGATTTTGGGATTGGCTCTGTTTTGATCTTCGATTCAATACTTGTTGTTTTCTGACTCGGTTAAGTTTGGATATTAGCTTCAATCTCTATTTTGATAGTTTGTAGTCAACTTTATTTGGGTTTAACTAATCTAATTTGTTGTTAGTTAATCAGAATTGCCTTTAGTTCATTAGTTAGTCTTAGTGAATTTAGGTTTAGTTTAAGCTGACTGGATATAGCTGATAGGTTAGTTAGTAATTTCAGGGGGGAGTAAGGGTATTTTGGGCATTAAAAATGGCCCAGTTTGTTAAGGGTAGTAATTTCTAGACCCAACCAAGGGTATTATAGAAATTTCATAGCTAAAAGAATACCCTAGGGCCTTCTAGAAGGGGGCCTTAGTGTAAGTTTTCTGCATTTTTATGCAGTAACTTGGGTAACAAGTCATAAATTTAGGGTCTAATAGCCAAATTATGAAATAAAAGGGGGAAAAAATAGGAGAATGCTTCCAGAATATTCTGCCCCATTCCTTGCCTATAAAAGGCACCTCTAATGCCTTCTTTTACAAGTTTACACACCCCTGGAAATTCCCAGAGTTTTCAGCCATAAAAAATTTCCCTCTTAAAGCTACTTTTCTCCAATTTTCGGATCAGCATTTTGAAATTCAAAACTGCAAAAATCCAAAAACAGTAGAAAAATAGGAAAAACCAAAAACATTTTACTATTTCATTGCCTATTTCAATCATTTTCAAGTTCCTATTTGGTGTTCTTCATTTTTTTGCTCTAAGATCGAGTCTTAAAAGTATCTGGAGGTTCTTTGATGCTTCAATTCGAGTGAATTTGGTCCTATTAAGTAGGTTTCAGTTTGAGCTTAGCTCTACTAAGGATTCAGGAGTATTTCGAATTGGATTTTGAGCTTCTGTGGGTTTATTCACGCTGGTTTTGGAGTGATTTGCTAAGTTCTCTATTAGCTATCGAATATTCTGGACTTTAAACTTACTCCTGGGCTATTGGTTATTGTACATTGCTGTTGAGGACTCCAGTTATTGCTGCTGACCTATCGTTCCTTTTGTTTCCATTTCGAATCCAGGTACATGACTTGAGACCTTATGGCTATAGCTTCACATGATTGGAACATGAAATGAATTGAGGATGATCCATTTACTGTGTACTTGAAGTTCTGATAGTTCTGTCATGTTTAAATAGTACTCTATCATCTAATTGTTTGTTTGTTATCACTAAAACACTGTAAAAATCCTGGACTGTTTTAGATGTACAAACTGTTGAACTAGTTCTTATGGGTGTGTGAATCTGTAGCCAGCAATTTGGTATGATCGTTGCTAATATAATGTAATGTAATATAGGGCAGCTTACTTCCAGTAGTTTTAAAAGGGGTCTAATGGTTTTCATATTTCAATATGTTGTTTCCAAGTTTGAAATCATGATGTAAATATGCTATTTCCATATATTCAGTTTGAAATCGATGGCTCCTGTTCATGTATAGTAATTAAGCCACACAAATCAGCTTGTCTATACAGCTGAACTTGATTCTACATTTCATTTTAATTTTTGCTTTGGAAGTAGTTAGAAACTCATCAAAAGTAAGTGAATAAAACGATTGATGCATGAAATCAGAATTTAGTTAATCACTGGCCTGTCAACTTGAATGATAGTGCATTTGCTTTTCTCTTGTTAGGATTTATTGAAAACGGGTGATCCGTCTGTGTTGATACCAATGGCCTATGCGTTTTTGTCCTCACTTTGGGATTGGGCTCATTTTGAGCCCACAGCTCAGCTTTTTCCTGAACATGGGTCGGACTGATCTTCTTCTTATGCACGTCTGTGCCATGGTCTTTCTTTGGGCCATTTTCAAGGCCCAAAAAGTTTGTTATAAATCAAACCCTTTTAAAAGTATATTAGGAACATGGGAAATTGATTCGCAAATATAAATTTGGGCTTCAAATTAAGTGGCGAGTTCAAATTAAAAGGGTCATCCCTTTTATTTGAACTCGGACTTGAATCTGAGGTTTGAATCTATAGATGTAAATTAATTAACCCTTTAGAGACAAATAATAAAAATAAAAAAATCATAGTTGTTTTAGTTTGGCCTTTAATAAAAATGAGATGAGCCTCACCAAACAAACCCATAAATTGCGGGACCCTCATTAATTGTCTATATAAAAATACTTAGGACTTAGGGCGTGCCGTTTAGCGAATTTCATGGCCTCTCACAGAGTTAAAAAGACGTTAGTCACTTTAGGCGCGCTTTTAATAATTTTACCTCCTTAAATACGAGTGTGCATTTCATGCAACCCAAATCCAAATCCAAAAACGTTGAATAAGAATGTGTCGAGGATCCGGGTGCATTTCATGTGACGTGATCCGAAAACGTGTTTTTAAATGACGTTCACTTTCATAAAAACAACTTAAAGGCGGTAAATAATTATGAAATTGCCTTATAGGTTGGAACATGTATAAAAATCAAATTTTAGCCATTTATGATAATTTAAGCGACCGTGCTAGAACCACGGGATCCGGGGGTGCCTAACACCTTCCCTCGGGTCAACAAAATTCCTTAACAGAATTTCTGGTTCGCAGACTCCAATTGGGAAGTCGACAATTTTCTTCGATTTGGGATTTAAATTAAACCGGTGACTTGGGACACCAAAAGCCAATCCTATCCCAAATGGCGACTCTAAAAATAAATAAATAATCCCAATTCGAATAATGTAACTTTAAATAGAAAAACTCCCTTATATATTTATCCTTCGGGGTAGGTGTGTAAAAAAGGAGGTGTGACAATGAACAACCTGTAAGTTTTTAAACTGCAGCCTTTTATGTGTTTGAGCGATGAATGCTTTTTCCAATATTTGCTAATTTATGATCTTGTGTAGTATAAAAAATATGGTTTTTTGTGCTTCTAAGGAACACAAGATATAGCTATCTGCCACTGGATTTTCTCTGCAAATTCCTGCATCAATACTAACTAGTAACTACTCCTATTAAGGTTTGAAACTTTTTCATTTATTATATTTGTTGCCTTAGAGCCTTGAGCGATGCTTTTACTGCAACAGTGATAATTCTTTCCAGTGATATATGACACAAACTATAGTTTGCTTGCAATTTGTAATATCTATTTAAAAGTTTTTTCCAATTCTCCAACGTTAGTTTCCAATTCACCAGTTAATTTCTCCATATTCTCACTGACCAAAATAAATTAGTTTTCCTATAAGAAACCAAACAAGAACATAGAACAAAAATTAAATAGAAAAGAACAATGAAAAGCTTAAAAAAGTTTCAAATGAAAACAAAAAGATAGATGACATGAGAATGAGTATTGAAATATTTCCTTCTTAAATTCTTAGATAGATTCTTCTATTGACTTATTTTCTTGTAAAAAGTTGAATTGCTTCTTTCCTTTTTTTCCTATTTTCATTTGGAGGAGGGTGAGAAAGTCAGATGTCTATCCCAGCATACACAACTCTTTCTATGCTTTCTTTCATGACATATTCTTTGAAGCGTATCTTCACAAAACTCAGTCAAGTATTGTACAAAATACTTTTTCTTTTAACTTTTTTTTATATAGTTAAAATTATATTCTTTAATAATTTATGTGGTTTTTAAAAAGATCGTACTCATTGACAGGGGCAAAGCTACATTGTCCTAAAGGTATCAGTTGATCAACATTTATCGAAAAATTATATTATGTATATAGGTAAGATGTTAGGTATTTGAGCTATATAACATATACTGAATACTTTTTGTTGAAGAATCTTTTTTTACATCTTTCACTTTGAACACCTTTGGGGATATTCCTCGCTTTACCACTACTTATTGCTATGGGTTATATGCGCAATTAATGCACGTGCCCAAAGACTAGTTTAATTTTATGCACAAGGATAGATGGAAACTGATTAATCTAATCTCATTCTACACCTTGTGAAGAAAACTATTAATGTTTGTACTCAAGATCCAGGGCATTCTTGAGTCAAAATTTGAGAAGGTTATAGGACTAAAGAATACTCAAGGTTCGCAGTGCATTATGTAGGGAATCAAAAGCTTCCAAATGTTTAGGTAATCACAATCAAAAACATGTTATACACTTGTGAAGAGAACTATTATTTAATGTTTGTCGAGATTTAGGGGTTCACGAGATTAGTAATTAAGATTAAACAATCCTAGTGATTCGTGTTTTACCACTACATCATGCAAATAATCAAAAGCTTCCATATGTTTATGTCATGTCCATTACTGACTGAATTGCAAAGGCATATAAAATCTGAATTCATGAAATTTTCCATAGAAAGTATCTGCCTTGAATCACAAAATATCTGATTGTCGTACTAATCTAACATCTTTTAAGTCTGAAAGTACAATTACAATTACTCAAGCTGAAAGATAAGAAAATAAAAATATACAAAGAGCAGAAATCATAGTATATTATTCACTCTATTTGTTCATTATGCGAGCATATGCTAGTACAATATCCCTCATGTATGATTCACAATTATAATTCATAAGTCATGCCACAATTATAATTCATAAGTCATGCCGACCCTTAGCAGCCTACTCTGAGGAATTGCCATAACTTTCTCCCCTTGCCTGAAGTTCTTGCGCAAGAAATTATAAGCATTGTTGATAAAAAATTTCTTCACGAATGACGAATCTTGTTTAGCCACCACTTCTGCTTCTCCCAAGAGATAGAACACCCCTTGCTCCTTAGCTTTTGTCACAAACTGCATCTCTTCTTCTTCCGAACTCGGGGACATCATTTGTATTTGAGTTGAATATACTTGTTGCTGAAGATCGTCCTCCATGTGGATACTGGATGAGTTTTCCGATTGTATTTGGTCAGATATTACTGGTTCAACTTCTCTATCTGCACCTTGATGATCATGTGCTCCACGAATATAATGTTCATGTTGGATGAGTTTGTTCAGTTCTTCCACCATTTGGTTTTCAAACTCCTCTGTATTCCCAAGTTGATCTTTGTACCTAACCTAACAACACATCGAAACACCTTGTATTCTCTAGGCTCAACTTGACGAAACAAAAAACGTTCCTGAACTGCTACTTTACTGATAGGGATGGATTTTATTGACACCAGAACTATGATAGAGTGGACAGAAGGAATATTGGAGACGAAGTGAGGAAATATAGGGGGAATCCCCTGTATTAGTTCAGAGTAGAGTAATCCTATCCCAGGTACTCTTTTGGTGTCTGGACTCTTGGCCAAGTCCGTAACGTAGTCGCTGGACACCTTGTTATTGAGCTCGAATTGGTATCTGTACGGGGTCAAATTTGGCCCTCAACGTCTCTACGCCGAAGGGTACGCCTACTAAGCATACGTCAACTAAAGCAAGGGTACGACTTGGGCGTGGGGACAAAGGCGACACCAGTTAAAACTCAGCATCCTCGCTAGGGGGACGTTGACTACTTTTTGTACTTTTATGATTGTTTCGAGGAAGGTCTCCTACTATATAAAGGAGACCTTCCCATTGTAAAAGGGGATCATTATTATTCTCGAATAATACAACTCTCTTATTTTCTCTTACTCTCTCTCTCTATCTCTACATCTAACAAACACTCATTCTCGAGTTCATCTTATCAGATCTACTACAATAGTTTCATCTCTTTTGTCTCTAGGTTTTATTATATTTGATTATGATTTACCCTCATTTATTTTTGATTATTTTTAAGCTTACAAAGTAGATCGATAACTTTTGAGCCAAACAATTTGGCACTGTCTGTGGGGAATTCGAGAATCAAAATCATAGTATCCACCTAGAGAACAACCAACTACCATTCTCTACGCCGCACAAAAAGATGGCCGAAAATAATACCAGATCGAAAGCAATTGTGGGTGTTGCAGCCAATCTCCTTGGTCCTCTCAACGAGGCCAGTGACGAGGGTATCTTGAATGAAACCCCTAGCACCACACCAGGTACAGAGATCTCACCTTCTCCATCTGAAGATCTGACGATCTTACATGAAAAAGGAGCTTCCACATCTGCGGCTAAGGAAACACCCTCGGTGGCTTGGTTGAGAAGTCACCACAAAGTAATGTCAGGTGTATGCCAAGGGTAAGCATCACTGCTGCCATGGGTGAACCTGAAGTTGTATGGCCAATAACAGACCCATCGAAGCACAGGCTAACGACGGCATGCTAACAGCCATCCTAAAGAAGATGGAAGAAATGGAGAATAAAACAAGGTGCTTCGCGACCAAATGAAAGAGCATCAGGAGAGGGTAGACAAGATCCCTGGTGCTCCCAAGTTGCTACCAAAATGCGACGTGGGAAGATTCGTCGAACAACCATATACCGAAGAAGCTGCCCCTCACTCTATCCCAATAACCTTCAAGATGCCACCCGCCTTGAGGGTATACGACGGAACCACAGATCCCGAGGATCATTTGATCCACTATGTCACTGATGTGAAGGTTAATGACCTATCAAAAGAGCAGGTACTATCGGTGCTGCTGAAGAAGTTTGGTGAGACGTTGACGGGAGGGGCCCTAACGTGGTACTCTCAGCTACCAGCTAAGGCAATATTAATGTTCGAGGAAATGGCGGATAAGTTCGTCACCGCCCATGCAGGAGCAAAGAAAGCTGAAGCAAGGGTTAATGACATCTTCGCCGTCAGGCAAAATGCAGGGGAAGGACTCAGGGACTTCCTAGCCAGGTTCAACAGGGTAAGGATGAGTCTGCCAAACGTATCGAAAGGTATGGCAGTCGCCGCTTTCCAGAACAGGCTAAACAGGGACGGTTCGAGGGCAACCAAGAAACTACTAAGTCGTATCATGAAATATCCCCCTACCACATGAGAGGAAATCCACAACGCCTATTGCGCTGAGGTACAAGCGGACGAGGATCATCTTAATGGGCCGACCCAACGGTTAACAGCGATACACTCAGAGACAAGGAGGGATTGACGCAACGACGGACGGCGAGAACAACTCCCACGCTCCAACAAAGACCTGAACTAGCCATACACCAGATCCTCCCATCCACCACCAAGGCATACGGATGCTCTATAGCGATACGTCGCCCCACTCCAAAACGAAAGAGGTACACCTCCTTTATTATCTGCCCATAACTTTTGTGTGTCCCCTTCAGAAATAGTGTACGCATTGGAGAAGCTGGGAACCAAGGTGAAGTGGCCACAAAAGATGAGATCAGACCCCTCTACAAGGAAATCGAACGTCCTATGCGAGTTCCATCAGGAACGGGGGCACAAAACCGAGGACTACATAGGCCTACGACAAGAGGTGGTCAGGATGATGAACCAGGGATACCTGAGGGAATTGCTCAGTGAGAAAGGAAAAATAAACTTTGCGCACGGACGGGAACAACCCTACGGGCCGCCAAAGTCTCCCTCCCCAGCACGCACGATAAACATAATCGTCGAAGGTGGCGACGACTCAACAATCAACCACGTCAAGTTCTCCACCACGTACAAACCAAAACGGATCATCGCCCATGAACGGTATGACGACTTCGAAGAAAGTATCACCTTCGATAAGTCTGATGCCGACGGTTTGTCTTTCCCTCATTATGATGCTTTATTATCACTTTACGTATCGCCGATACGGATGTTAAAAGAATCATGATTGACGATGAAAGTGATGCCTGTATTATCCACCCGAGGGTCCTCGTACAAATAGGACTCAAGGGTAAGGTGATACCGCATTGCATAACACTAACTAGTTTTAACAATGCAGTGGAACAGACATCCGGAGAAATATCACTGCCCGTTTTAGCAGGAGGGGTCACGCTGGAAACAACTTTCCACGTAATGAACCAGGAAATGGCCTACAACATCATCATAGGACGCCCATGGATACATGCCTTGCGAGCGGTCCCTTCAAGTTTTTACCAAGTGATCAAATTCCCCATCCCGTGGGGGGTATTCAGCATTCGAGGTGAGTCGTGCACCGCACAAGAATGCTACAAAATAGCTCAAGGTTGCACCCACACCAAATAGCTAAAAGAGGCGAGTGCAGAAGCATAGCAATCAGCTGTGTCGGGGACTAAAGTCAACCAGAAAATGAACGTCATCAGGGACCCCGACGTCGTGGAAGCCTATAAAGCAACGGTCGAAGAACTCAACCCAGTACAATTGGACGACACCGACCTCACAAAAAAAGCCTACATCGGGCACGGCCTCACCAACCCGAGTAAGTATCGTGAATTCCTAACTAACCATGTAGATTTATTTGCTTTTTCCCATTCATATATGCCGGGAATCCCACGAGACATCGCCACCCACAAGTTGAACATCGATACACTACATCCTTCCGTGGGCCAGATGAGAAGGAAATTCAACGCCGCTATCAATGAAGAGGTCAGCGAGGAGGTAGACAAACTACTAGCCAAAGGTTCCATCAAAGAATCGAAGTACCCCCAGTGGGTCGCCAATGTCATCATGGTCAAAAAGAAAAACGGGAAGTGGAGAATGTGTGTGGATTTCACTGATCTAAACAAGGAATGCCCGAAGGATTCATTCCCACTACCCCACATCGACCAATTGATCGATGCTACCGCGGGACATGAACTATTGAGCTTCATAGATGCCTACTCCGGCTACAATCAAATCATGATGGCCGAGGTGGACCAGGAGAAAATAACTTTCATCACCCACCAAGGGACATACTGCTACAAGCTAATGCCCTTCGGGCTAAAAAATGTGGGGGCTACGTACCAGAGACTGGTCACCAGAATGTTCAAAGAGCAACTCGGTAAAACCATGGAGGTTTATATCGACGATATTCTGGTAAAGTCGACAAAGAAAAAATACCACATCGAACATCTGAAAGAAGCCTTCAAAATACTAAGAAGGTACGGGATGAAGCTGAACCCCAAGAAATGCACCTTCGACGTAGCTTCGGGAAAGTTCTTAGGATTTCTCGTGTCTCAACGAGGCATCGAGGTCAACCCAGATCAGATCAGGGCGATAGATGCAATACCTGAGATTCTAAACAGCAAAAATAGGTACAAAATTTGATGGGGCGAATAGCCGCCCTATCCAGATTCATCACACGGTCCTCCGACAGGTGCCATAAATTTTTCAGTGTGTTGAGAAAGGACAACAGATTACAGTGGAAGGATGAATGCGTCGAAGCCTTAATAAAATTGAAAGAATACCTATCTTCGCCGCCACTACTGGCCAAAGCGAGTCCAGGCGAGCCCTTACTGGTATATCTGGCCATCTCCGAGGTCGCCGTCAGCGCAGTCTTGGTCTGCAAAAACGAAGGTACGCAATCTCCTATTTACTATATTAGCAAAACCTTAGTGGATGCCGAAATATGGTATCCACACCTTGAAAAATTAGCCCTGGCATTGGTCGTAGCTTCACGAAAGCTCCGACCCTATTTTCAATGCCACCCCATAAAAGTAGGAATGACCTTCCCCTTGAGAAGTGTCCTACATAAGCCTGAGTTATCAGGCAGACTCACCAGATGGGCTATAGAGCTCAGCAAGCACGACATCTCGTATCACCCGAGAACCGCCATTAAGTCGCAAGTACTTGCCGACTTTATAGCCGATTTCAGCGCAGAAATACTGCCAGAGGCGGAACTGGAGGCACGTCGTACCCCCTCCAACACCAACTTATGGACTCTGTACATTGACGGCGCCGCTAATGCCTCGGTATCGGGACTGGGACTCGTTCTTGAGGTCCCCACAGGAGAAATAATTCGCTAGTCCGTGCGCTGCCCCGAAATGAATAACAAAGAGTGAGAGTACTAGGCCGTTATTGCAGGTATGAAACTAGCCATCAAATATGGGGCTCGACGACTCGTTCTCCACTGCGACTCCCAACTCGTAGTAAACCAAGTCACTGGGACTTACCAAATCAAGGAGCAGAGATTGCAAAAATATCAGTCAGAGATCCACAGAATAATGACTGAGTTCGACAAGTGCCACCTCGAACAAATTCCAAGGGCACGGAACGTCGAAGCAGATGGTTTGGCAAAATTGGCCGCAACCACTAAAAACTTCAACAAATAAAGCGTGGTCACCCTCCTCCATTCAGCCATTGATCACACTGAGATACTCTCTTTAAATTTGACTTGGGACTGGTGCAACAAATTTGTATCCTATCTGCAGGATATTAGACTCCCAATTGACAAAAAAGAAGCAAAGAAGTTTCGCGTACAGGCCGCCAGGTATTTCCTGATAAACCACGAGCTCTACAAAAGGACGTTTGGAGGACCTCTAGCCAAGTGCCTAGGGCCACACCAAACGAGACCAGTACTCGAAGAAGTACATGAGGGCCACTGCGGCGCCCATACAGGCAACCACGCCCTCGTACGCTGCATAATACGAGCCGATTATTACTGGCCCACCATGAAGAATGAGGCAGCAGAATACGTTCGCCGATGCGAACAATGTCAGAAGTATGCCCCCATGATACACCAACCAGGAGGTCCCCTCCACTCAGTCACTTCCCCATGGCCTTTCATTAAATGGGAAATGGATATAGTCGGTCCCCTACCAACAGGACGAGGAAAGGTGTGATTTCTATTAGTTTTAACTGACTACTTCTCTAAGTGGGTGGAAGCAGGTGCGTACGCCCAAATACGCGAACAGGAAGTCATTTCCTTCATATAGAAGAATATCATCTGCCGTTTCGGCATCCCTAAAAGAAATCAGCTGCGACAACGGACGACAATTCGTCGGCCAGAAGACAATGGAATTCTTCGACAAATGGCACATTAAACGAATACTCTCCATGCCATATCACCCTGCTTCTAATGACTAAGCAGAGTCTTCCAACAAAACGATATTGAACATACTTAAAAAGAAACTCGAGGAAGCCAAAGGGCTATGGCACGAGCTACTATCGGAAGTATTGTGGGCACACCGAACCACACCAAAATCCTGCATAGGAGAAACACCATACTCACTGGTCTATGGAACCGATGCGGTTATACCAGTCGAAGTCGGAAAACCAAGCTTGAAGTATTCACATACCAGCAGAACAGAGAACGACGTAAATAGGCTTCAAGACCTTGACGAGGCCGAGGAAAGAAGAGAAATGGCCCACGTAAGAATGGTGGCTCAGAAACAACAAGTCGAAAGATACTACAACAAAAGAGCCAAAGTAAGACCACTCAAAGTGGGAGACTACGTCCTCAAAGCCAAAATGTTGGCATCAAAAGACCCAAGCGAAGGAAAACTGGGCTCCAACTGGGACGGACCCTACAAAATCATAGCAGCGGCAAGTAAAGGAGCATTCCAATTAGAAATAATGGAAGGAAGAACTCTACAAAATAATTGGAACGCCACCCACCTCAAGTATTTCCATTTCTAAAAGGCGTCTCCCGAGTCGCACTGTTTTTCCCTTACCCGATTTTTGTCCCAATTGGATTTTCTCGGGGAGGTTTTTAACGAGGAGGCAGAGGGGACACCTGGAGATGTTTGTGGAACAAGTTTGTCATACCAGCCACTCCATGCGCTCTCCTGACTGACATGACAAAGGGACTGGACTAGAATGATCTCCAATGTATGAACGGCTAAGGCCATCTTCAATGTAGGAACGACTAAAGCCATCTCCAATGTACGAACGGCTAAGGCCATATCCAATGTATGAACGGCTAAGTCCATATCCAATGTATGAACGGCTAAGGCCATCTCCAGTGTATGAACAGCTAAGGCCATTTCCAATGTATGAACGGCTAAGGCCATCTCCAATATATGAACGGCTAAGGCCATATCGAACGTATAAATGGCTAAGGCCATCGTCGTCAACAAGTCGACCCGGCTCGACTACAACAAACGAGTAACTCTACAACAGTCGAAGTTACGTACATGGCTAAGACCATCTCCGATGCGTAAATGGCTAAGGCGATCGTCGTCAATAAGTCGCCCCAGCTCGACCACAACAAAAGAGTAACTCCAGTCTAAGTTACATACAAGGCCATCTCCAACGTGTAAATGGCTAAGGCCATCGTCGTCAACAAATCGACTCGGCTCGACTACAACAAAAGAGTAACTCGATGACAGTCGAAGTTACGTACATGGCTAAGGCCATCTCCAACGCGTAAATGGCTAAGGCCATCGTCGTCAATAAGTCAACTAGCTCGACCAAAACAAAAGAGTAACTCAACGACAATCGAAGTTACGTACATGGCTAAGGCCATCTCCAACGTGTAAATGGCTAAGGCCATCATCGTCAATAAGTCCACCCAGCTCGAATATGACAAAAGAGTAACTCGATGACAGTCGAAGTTACATACATGGCTAAGGCCATCGTTGTCAATAAGTCAACTCAGCTCGACCACGACAAAAGAGTAACTCGATGACAGTCGAAGTTACGTACATGGATAAGGCCATCTCTGACGTGTAAATGGCTAAGGACATCGTCGTCAATAAGTCGATCCAGCTCGACCACGATTAAAAGAGTAACTCGACAACAGTCGAAGTTACGTACATGGCTAAGGCTATCTCTGACGTGTAAATTGCTAAGGCCATCATTATCAATGAGTCGACCCAGCTCGACCACGACAAAAGAGTAACTCGACGACAGTCTAAGTTACGTACATGGATAAGGCCATCTACGACGTGTAAATGGCTAAGGCCATCATCGTCAATAAGTCGACCCAGCTCAACTACGACAAACGAGTAACTCGACGATATTTGAAGTTACGTACATGGCCAAGGCCATCTCCGACGTGTAAATGGCTAAGGCCATCATCATCAATAAGTCGACCCAGCTCGATTACAACAAACGATTAATTTGACGGCAGTCGAAATTACGTACCCAGCTAAGGCCATTGACAATATTATGGCTAAGGTCGTCGTCGCCAACGGCCGCCAACTCTGTTCGACTACGGCAAAAGGCACGTAAATAACAGGTAAACCGGCGCCATTATTAGCTAAAACCGCTACTATTTAGCATCGAAGCCACCTTCTATCAACGGATAACACAAACAATGTTCGAGAAGCATGCTAAGAATCCTACAAGTAAGCGAGCATCGACCCCGCGGAGATGAGATACCAAAAATAAAAGATACAAAAGGAAAGGAATAACAACAAAAGTACAACTTTCATTATCATTCAAAAATGCATGTACAAAAGGACCCATTTACACTTCAAAATACAAAAAAAAAATGTATACAAGTCCTAAGAGGCTTCGCCATTCTGTTCGCCGTCACTAGGTTGATAAGTTTCAGAGATCTAGGACCTGGATCCTAGATGGTTAACTTCTTTGGAATTATAGCCCTCCCGGTCTGGGGAGTCAGAACTATACCCACAGGCTTTGCGGGCGACGCCTCGTTGATCCCGAACCTCCATCTCAATAGCCCGACCCGCAGCTAAGAAATCCTCAAGCACGACCAGTCTGGCCTCGGCATACACCAACATCTCATGTGCCTCATGATGCACATCCTTATCGGACCTTAGCACAGCAATCCGCTTAAGAGCTTCAACCTCAGTCGCCCTGATATCGAGCTCGGCGGTCAAGGCAGCGACCTTGGCTCTCAAATCAGCAGCTTCCGCTGCTACCCTACGACCAACCTCCAATTCCTCTTCCTTTGACTGGAGAAGAGTCTCCAGCTCGATGTTCCGAGCCAAAGCGGCCATCAGCTGCTCATCAACCTGCTCCAGCTTGACCACCCTCCATTTTAGTTGGGCCTCCGACTGCTTAAGGCCCTCACGGAAAACCCAAAATTCTGGGTCCTGCTTGAGTAGGTCCGCCAGCGCCTGATGCTTGGCACAGCACTGCCGATACTTCTTTGCCACCTTATCAAAGGTGGTTGCCTTCCTTTGCGCTCGCCGCCTCCTCTTTGCCTCCAAAATGAGAGTCTAAAAGGAGAAGAAAAAGAGGAAAGGCAACTCATTATGCATCAAAGTTAGGCTTACGACACGCAAAGATAACTAAAAACTACATGTAAGGCCGCGCCAGCGACCCTCCGGGATAGATCCCTGTCACTAACACCTTTCAGCGTTTCACGCTCAGCGGTCGCACATAATAGGGTCATATCCATTGTAGCCTGCTCGCTGTGTTGCAACAGGTTATACCCTCTTGGGATAAGAATTCGGTGATTGGATCTACCTACCGTCATCCCCACACGGGTCGAACCCCTCGTTAACACATCTGCATCCACATGGGCAGCCTCAGGGTCCACCCTCTCGGCACCATCGCCCACTTCTCCAACAGCAGCCGACGAACCACTCTTCGGAATGCGAGTTGGGCTGGCATCGGGAACTGCCCTCTTTTGGGGAGCCTACCTCCCAGAACGGATGGCATCGGCCATAAAAACTGGCCTCGACTCCTGACGGGGCTCACTCGCCCTCTCGTCCTATGTGGCTATCCCCTTACCCGTTATTAACCGCCGTCTTTTTCTCTCTGGCGGCTCCTCACCTTCAGAAGTCTCCTTCACAGGCCGCGGGCATGGCATTGAAGGACTCTCTTCACTTGCGGACGCCGCCACAAGAGCAACCTCTTGTTGAGGAACCTCTGGGGCGCCATCACTAAGCGAGACACAGGGTATGTCTCCACCCTCAGAGTCAGTCCCCGCCCTAGGCGAGGTAACAACGTTCTTCTTATTCTTAGGTGCGCTCCGACCTACCAACACGAATAAGTCAGGTAACAAAACCTAAGGGAACCTCCAAACCTTAGCCAAAGAATTACCTGACGGGCCGTATCGTTCACGAAATGCAGCCCAGGTACGAAATTCCTCCGTATAAGGAATCATTCTTTCCACCCACGGTTTAATATTTTCAATGAACTGGGGTGGAGAAGCCCTCGCTACAAAAAAGAGAAAGCAAAGAAATCACAGTGGCCGTATGGTCAAGGTCACAAGCAGTCATGAACTCTACAAATAAAGGCACTTACGTTCTGGGTTCCATTTTTCCGGGAACCCTTCAGGATTAGACACTAGGTGCTCCGTCCTAATGTAGAAGTATTTACGCCAAAAACGGCGGTTGGTCTTGGCATCAGCTTTAACAACCAAGCCCTTTGTTCCACGAATTTTCAACTGCAGCATGGTACCCCTCAGGTAACCAGGGCTGAACAACTATAAGAGGTGGTGAACCGAGACGCTGCACTCAGCCCTGGCTGCATATGTGGTCATAATCCTGCACACCTTCAAGGTGTAAGGAGTAAGCTGAGCCGGACACACATCAAAAAAATGGCAAAGCTCCTCCATTAGGGGATAGATTGGAAGATTATAACTGATCAAGAACGGGTACTCGTAAAATGTGCAGTACCCAGGTTGGTGCATATTGGCATAGTCCGTCCCAGCCGGAACCATTTCCACATAGTTCGAAATATTGTGCGTCTCTCGAAGATCGTCTAAGTGGGATTGTAATAAATCACTATTCTCCCAGGGAAGGGCTGGGCTTTTAGTTGGAAAATACCTGCGAATATGTATCTCCTTCGGGAGGACGTTGTCTACACTAAGGGGAACAAGGGCCTTCCCTGCCTTTTCCTCTTCGCCATCGGAGGAGGGCGAAACCCTATATGGGGCATTATCTTTAGTCTTTGTACTACTCTAACCACATTTTGTCATGTAATCCTATGTAAGAAATGAAGCAATAATGACAGGAAGTGTGGTTTCAAAGAAGTGGGAGAGTCTCGCACGAAATAGCGGTTACTAGAAAGAAAGGTAAAAAAGGAAGCTAGAAAAGGTTTTCCAAAGGTTCGTAAGATGAAATGGATTGAACCTTACCTTTATTTATAGGGTTAGGATGCACAGAAATCGAAGAGTCATGATTCAAAACAGGTGCGGGAAACTAGAACATCACATCATCCTCTGAACCGCCTCGGGAGTAAGTATAATTATGATGCATGCGGGCGATAACGTCATTTTAAAAATGGAGCCATGCGTCAGCAGCTCGGCGATGCCATACATTTAACCTCATTCACGTCACCGCCCCCATAGTGAGGTCAAATTCTCCAAAGACGAGGTTTACATTTCCGCCCATTGAAGACGTCTACCAAATACGCCTCCAACGAGCGGAAGGACTAACTGTATGGGGTCAAATTTGGCCCTCAACATCTCTACGCCGAAGGGTACACCTAGTGAGCATACGTCAACTAAAGCAAGGGTACGACTTGGGCATGGGGACAAAGGCGACGCCAGTTAAAACTCAGCGTCCTCGCTAGGAGGACATTGACTACTTTTTTTACTTTTATGATTGTTTCGAGGAAGACCTCCTGCTATGTAAAGGAGACCTTCCCATTGTAAAAGGGGATCATTATTATTCTCGGATAATACAACTCTCTTATTTTCTCTTACTCTCTCTCTATCTCTACATCTAACAAACACTCATTCTCGAGTTCATCTTATCAGATCTACTACAATAGTTTCATCTCTTTTGTCTCTAGATTTTATTATATTTGATTACGGTTTACCCTCATTTATTTTTTATTATTTTTAAGCTTACAAAGTAGATCGATAACTTTTGATCCAAACAGTATCGAAGTTTTTGAACATAGTGCCAAGTTCCCATCATGAGCACGAGCGCGACTGAAAAGGCCAAGGGCAGATAACCACCTTGCACGAATTTTGTCAACTGAGCGGAGAGGTATGTAGATTCAATGGAAAGGTACACCATGTAGAATAATGTAATCCACCAAATGCTGATTTTCCATATGACAAGCATTATTAATGTCACCATATGTGTAGTTATGATCTCAACTATACCATAAGCATGTCCTAACTTTTCTGTGGTTTTGAAGCTCAGAGTAACTAGAACACAAGCAACCATGAGGAAGTAATTGAGTTCAGGGATATAGACCAGACCCTCATATTTGGCAGATGTGTGCATTACCTTCACCCTTGGGAAACAACCTAGACTTTGGGCCTGAGCCACAATAGAAAAGGCTCCAGATATCATTGCTTGACTTGCAATAATGGCCGCGACAACATCTACAACAAACGTTGGCCAGTATAGTGGATTTGTAAGAAGCATCATCATCAAATCAATTGTATATGGTGTTTGATTTATATCACTATTATATTCAATGGCATTATCCATTACTTCAAAACATATGTTGGGAACTTGCCTGGAACGGAGTCATCAAAAGTATTCTCAATATTTTCAGGGAATTTTGAGAGGTAAGCAGCTTGTTCACTATAAGAAAAGAGCAAAGCTGGAAATACGAGGCAACTAAAGCTTATCTTCCATACATATAATGCATGGCGAGTTCACTTTGATTGCTCATAAAAAATATAAGAGATGGAAAAAAAATGAAGACTTGACTTACTTGAACTGTAGTGACCCAAATCAGCAAACATAGCTTCGGATCTTGAATGGTTTCATAAAACAATATTTCATAACAACACAGATGAGAAGTAGTGAAAGTGAGGAGATGATAGAGAGTGCTGACAAAAGAGTGATAATCTATCAAGTTTAACTTTTATAAACTGAGTGAATAAATAATATACACAATCAGGTTATTAAAAAAGTGATTATGGGTTCTATTTTTAATAAATGTAGACATATAATACGAAATTATGATAAGTAACATGCTATAATCAATTAAACTATACATTGATAAAGCGGGGAAGGCAAGAAGGAAGGAATTGAGCTTGAGGGCTTTTACAAATTGATGCCGAGACTAGATTCAGAACTAGACATGGGTAAAGCTAGGTATTTCATGCCCCTTGTATAGGGTTAATGTTGTGCACCCCCAAAACTACCAGCTTTCTTTGAAGCTCCTAAAACATTGGATATGTGAAAAATCACTCTACAAATCTTTCTATTATATAAAAGAGAAGTGCTTTCTTCACATGCTTGAGTGCATCCCCTTTCTAAGGTTGGCAAATTTCCTTTAGTACGTTCCTTATGACTACAATATAAATAATAGGCAGGGCCGTCTTAACAAGATTGAGGGGCCTAAAATCAAATTTCAGAGAGAGGCCGTAAGTAAGACTATCAATGATAAATTTTCAACGAAAAAGTATAAAATAAAGGTAGAATAATAAATTCGGCTCAAGAATTTGATAAGTTGATATACAACAACATATCGAAGGAAAACCCACAAAGTGGGATCTAGGGAGGTAGAGTGTACGCATGCCTTATCTCTACCTTGGTAGATAGAGAGATTGTTTCTGAAAGACTCTCGGCTCAAGAGAAAACATGGGAAAAAAAGGTCACTTAAAGACAATCAATTCAATGCAGTATGAAAATGAAAGTAACGAAAGCGAATAAGCCATGATAAAGCAGTTTAAAAAGGAGTAGTGGCTATCACAGATAAATAAGATAATCGAAGTACAAGAAACAATAGATTATAACAGAAATCAAAGGGTAAGAAACTATAGAGCAAGATAAGTTGATATAATGATATCGAAAAGTATTGCATTGCTTCAATATAATGATTGCTTGTTGTAATGCTTGATATTTTGAAGAGACAACTTGTAGGCCGCAGTAAGTTGCCGATTGAGAGACTTTTCAATATTGAGAATAAGAATTGTAAAAGAGAGAATGAAAAAGTAAATATATAAATAATAAAATGAGTCAAAGAAATAACTACTCTACCCATGGAAGAAAATAATTCATTAAAAATTATTCCATTCTCTTATATTACGACGATTCTCACATTAAAGTTATTGTACTTTCGCTCCAAAAATTCTTTTTAAATTTAAATGTATACACATTTTTTTAATAATATATATACAATACATATTTAAGGAAAAAACAGGCCCCCAAAAGTTGGGGGCCCAAGAAATTGCTTTACGGCCTTATAATCGAGCCACCCATGATAATAGAGCTCTAACAATCAAGAAAACAGATGCGTCTCAATAGAATTCTAACCTCTAATATAGAGAAAAACAACACCAAGAGAGATCCATCCTTTTCTACCATTTCTTTTGAAGTAGCCAATAATGTATTTGGGATTAAAGGCACATAAGACGCTCACATCATACTTGAACAAGTTGTATAGACCGATACCACTTATGAATAGAAACCAAACGCAAATGGCTGGAGCAAATGAATATCCCACTTTGTCTGTACCAAAACGTTGAACACAGAAGAGAGCTACCAGAATTGCAATGGAAATACCCACAACCGCATCTACACGTATATCATTAAAAAATATATATTAAGAGAAAATGAATTCATTAGAATCCTTTTAATTTCTGTACGACTATATATAATCACCTTCGCCTAAAGGCTTTATTCCACTTACGGCTGAGAGAATTGCATGCAAAAAACCACCATATTAGACAAGAGTAGAACTTGTATAAATTGACAGTGTAAATAAATTTTATACTTGCAATGTATGTAACATAAGAGTTTAGCTTATATACCTAGACGGTGTGAAGAAATTCTTACACTATATGGTCATCCAAATCATATATACAAGTAACCTCCATAAAAAAGTGAAATTTGAAATCTTGAAAATAAGGCACTTTATTACCTGCTACAACATATAAATGTGATTGATAGTGCAAAAGTTTTTTGCGTTATCAATGACCCTTAGTTAAACACTTCAAATTATCGTAGTGCTTATTTTCCAGATTACTTGTTCAGCGTATTATAGACAGTTGCTTATAGGTACGTAACTCTTTTAGATATTTACTGTCAGTGTACAGAATTTAAACTGATTCAACAAAACTGCCCATACAATAGTTTGAAATGATAATCTAGCTAGGAGTAAAATGGAGAGTATAAATTTGAAATTTAGAGACCTGAGATGCAAGGAGTGAGAACTCCATCTCCAATAACCATAGTGCCGAGGATGGTGACGGAGACGAGCAAAAATTTTGCAAATTCACTCTTCTCCAACTTTTGTCTGATCTTCTGAGCCCGTCTAAATTGATTGGATGGTATGTCCATATTGTTATGGGAAAGTTCTCTGTCCTGTGGCTCCTGGTTTGGGATGACTCACTTTTGCATATCGATACATTAAGGAATACAACGCAAATGCTTCCCTGCGTATCGACACATTAGAATTTGTAGGGTTAAACGTATCATAACATTGTTATAATTATAGAGCTTTTCATTAAGAGTAAACAAAAAATTTAAAGTTAAGAAAAAGAATTGAAGAAAAATGTCACTCTTTGCGAAACAAAGTAAAATTTTAAAAAAAAAACAAATTAATTTTTTTTATAAATGTATCAAGCAAAATGAAACGGGTAAAGTTAGGGGTATTTATGATTCTGATTGGATCGATTCTAATTACCTTAAAAAAAAACGTAACCAACGATGTCAATTTTTAATATAGAAGAACCAAATCAAACCAAGTCGTTTTTTCATTAATTCATTTTTTTGACTTTATTTTTTTTTTTCGGTTTTTGTCAAATTTTTAGTAAGATTGATTGATTTGTTGAATAATGGTGCAGCCTTTTGGGAAGAGTTTGCTTGAGTCCGAAACTTAATTAATGATTTTTTAGACACAAAGTACATTTTTAATGTTAAAAAAAAAAAATTACAAAAATAGGTAATTCACAGTATTTTACAGCGAATTACTTTAATAGAAATTTAGCCGTTAAAGTAATTCGCAATAAAATACTGCGAATTACTAAAAAAAATTAAAAAAATTTAATAATTCGCAGTATTTTACTGCGAATTAGGTAAAAAAAAATTTAATAAATTTTTTTAAAAATTTTAAAAAACATTTATTAAAAAAAATTTTTTTTTACCTAATTCGCAGTAAAATACTGCGAATTACAATTTTTTTTTTAAATAAAAATAAAATTATAGATCGTCAAATTCGAAAAGACCACAATCCGTCATGTTTATTAAATATCACTATTTTTACTCTGTCTCCTAAGCCGAGGGTTGATTGGAAACAGCCTCTCTACCCTTTCGGGTAGGGGTAAGGTCTGCGTACGTATTACCCTCCCCAGACCCTACTCTGTGGGACTATATTGGGTAGTTGTTTATTGTTGTTGTTGTTGTTTTTACTCTGTCCTTACTTGCTAGGGAGGGATATACTCTTGTTTAAGGACAAAAGTACCCATAGAAGCCCTAAGGTGACTAGCAATATTGTTTATCTAGATAAATTTTTTTATAAAAAATACTTAAATTTATAATTTTTGCCCCTCCCTTTTTCCTTCCTCTATGACAGTGTGTACACTCTACTCTCTTCAGACCCACTTATAAAATTATATTGGGTTTGTTATTGTTGTTGTATTAAATTTATCACTTAAAATAAGTCTTAGAATTTTTTGTTTTATTATTTAAAATTTTCTAAATGAAAAAAAATTTGTATTTTTTGACAGTTTAAAAAGAAAAAATTGTTAAACATAAAATGAGAAAGGAAGGAGGTAATCTCATGCAAGGAGATAAATGTCTTTGTGTGAAAAGTGGGTCAGTTCCCAATGGCACAATCTTCTACCTCTTTATTGGGAACATATTCAATATTCCCAATAAATTTGACGATCTATAAATTTTCGAATTTGAAGATCTATAACTTTTATTTTATTTTTAAAACATAAAAAAAATAATTTTTTTTTTGTAATTCGCAGTATTTTACTGCGAATTTTAAAAAAAAATTATTAATATTTTTTTTTTTACCTAATTCGCAGTAAAATAATACGAATTATCAAAAAAAATTTTTTTTAGTAATTTGCAGTATTTTACTGCGAATTACTTTAACGGCTAAATTTCCGTTAAAGTAATTCGCAGTAAAATACTGCGAATTATCTATTTTTGTAATTTTTTTTAACATTAAAAATGTACTTTGTGTCTAAAAAATTATTAATTAAGTTTCGGACTCGGGGATGAAGCATACTTTTTTTTCCTTTTGCTTTCTTTACTTGATCTCATGTTTCTGTTGATACTTTTAGCTCAAACGCCATTGACGCAGATTATGTTAGCTTTTGACCCGTTTGAGTTGGGCAGGGGAGAAATTTAAAAATAGATAGCCATAATTTCAAAAGGAATCGAAATTTAGCCACTGTTCATGTAGAGATAAATTTGAGCGAAAATACTGTTCAAAATCCGGAAAATACACCCGCATATTATACGGGAGTTCCAGCATAAGTATGCTTGAACTCCCGCATATTATACGGGAGTTCCAGGATAATTATGTTGGAACTCCCGTATAATATGCGGGAGTTCAAGTATAATTATGCTGGAACTCCCACATAATATACTGGAGTTCCAGCAAGTATAAATGTCCAGTATAATATACTGGAGTTTGGAGCACCGGTGCTCCAGTCACCCGTATATTATGCAGGAGTCAGCAAAGTGTACCAGTCCAGCATAATATGCTAGAGTTCATACACAAATGCACGCGAACTCCCGTATATTATACGAGACTGGTCTCTGTTGCAGCAAATAATGGCTATTTTTTTTGACTTAGCAAATGGTGGCTATTTTTGATTGACCAGTCCGAAAACTGACTATATCATGCTATTTTGACTTGGGCAGCCGTTTGAATGGGAAATCTAAATTGGGCCTACCGATCAGTCCAATGGGGTATAGTGAGATAAATAAGAGCAAACTTCATGTAAAAATAGCACGGTATAGCCAATTTTCGAACTGGTCAATCAAAAATAGCCAGTGTTTACCAATTCAATGAAAAATAGCCGTCGTTTTGCTGTAATAGAGACTGGTCCAGCATAATATACTGGAGTTCGGTGCACTTGTGTATGAACTCCATCATATTATGCTGGACCGGTATACTTTGCTGGCCCCAGTATACTATACTGGAGACTGGAGCACTGGTGCTCCAAACTCCAGTATATTATACTAGACCATTATACTTGCTGGAACTCCAGTATATTATGCTGGAGTTCTAGTGTACTTATGTTGGAACTCCATCATATTATGCTGGAGTTCCAGCATACTATCCTGGAACTCCAGTATAATATGCTGGAGTTCAAGTATACTTATGCTGGAACTCCAGCATAATATACTGGAGTATTTTTCGGGTTTTGAACAATATTTTCGCTCAGATTTATCTTTACATAAAAAGTGTCTAAATTTCGGTTACTTTTGAAATTGGGCTATTTTTGAGCGATCGGTTGTAAATCTGGCTATTTTTAAATTTTTCCCCAAACTTCATTTATGGCCGAACGGTAGAAACTAATATCAACCCCTAGCCACAAAATTATAGTATGCATTTTATTGCCTAAAACTAATTAAAAGGTTAGCCTAAGAATCCTCCCCATCTTCGCCATCCTTGGTTTTCGTCTTCGTCTTGTCGCCACAGCCGCATCCCCTCCATTCTGACATGGCCCGGTCCCACCCTCATCCAATGCAGCTCGGATCTCCTTCGCCCGACGCAAATAGTCGGTAAATTTCTGAGTAATACCTTCCTTAATCTTAGGGTTTTCCTCAATCACGTGCGCCGCCCTCTAGACCCAACATGTACAAATATCTATTTTTATTTTTCTTTTTCTGATAATTCTGTTTGGTGGAAATTATGATATTAAAACTCCAGCTTGATAAATTAAGAATGAAATGACTGATCTTTTTTTTTTTTTTTCATGTTGGCTTTTTCACAAAACCCAAATTGGGAAAGAAAGGTTTAAAGAAGAAGGAGAAAAAAGGATCAGTATTGGGCACGTAGTTGCTGAAAGAAGGAACAATCATGGCCGTGGGTGAGAACGGGTCGTTGAATCGGATGGACGGCATTGATTCTGTTGTCGTTGATATTAATCAAATCAGAACGGCGTGCCACGGTCAACGTTAGCGATCGATCGGAATCTTCAGATGAAAACCATTGTACATAAGCCTCAAATGGATGTATTTCAACAACAACAACAACAACAAAGAATCAACAAAAATGGAGTGCTGAGTCATCACCATAAACAATTGTATATGAGGCTAATATTTAAAATTTATTTTAGATAATTCTGAGTCATCACCATATAGAGCATTTCTTTTGAATATTGCTATAATACAAAATATATATACAAAATAGATTGTCACTATAAAAAAATTATACAAAATAGACTGTTACTATATAATTTATAAATAATAGACTGTCACTGTACAAAATATATACAAAAATAGACTATCACTATAAAAATTTTATACATTAGATATACAAAAATAGAATGTCATTATACAGAAAATATACAAAATAGACTGTCACTATATAAAATATATACAAAATAGACTGTCATTATACAAAAATATATTAAATAAACGGTCACTATACAATTTATATACAATAAATTATCACTATACAAATTATATACAAAATAGACTGTCACTATACAAAATATATACAAAATAGACCGTCACTATACAAAAGTATACTAAATAAACTGTTACTATACAATTTATATACAATAGATTATCACTATATAAATTATATACAAAATAGACTGTCAATATACAAAATATATACTAAATAGACTGTCACTATACAAAAAATATATAAAATATACCGTCACTATACAAAAGAAGACCATTACTATACAACAAATATACAAAATAGACCGTGGCAAAAAAGGGTTACTCTATTGCGCCAGGTAGGGGTCCAACCTGCGACATTCTGCTTACGAAACAACACTCTATCCACTGAGCTACAGGCGCTAGTGTTGTCATGCTCATTCCTTTCGGCTACTAAATGCAATATGTTTGGGCAGAAGGGCCATTTTCTGTAAGTGGGATAAAACATGGACTATTAAAATTTTGAGGGGCTATAGAGGGTAGTTTTCTCGATAAATAAAGAGAAAACTACCCTCTATAGAGGGAGAAATTAAAAAATAGCCAGATTTACAAGTGGTCATTCAAAAATAGCCACAGTTTCAAAAGTAATCGAAATTTAGCCATTTTTCATGTAAATCTGAACGAAAATACTGTTCAGAATCCAAAAAAATACTCCAGCATAATATACTGGAGTTCCAGTATAATATATCGGTCCACCATAATATACTGGACTTTGGAGCACCGGTGCTCCAGTCTTCAGTATATTATACTAGAGCCAACAAAGTATACCGGTCCAGCATAATATACTGGAAGTTCATACACAGGTGCATTGAACTCCAGTATATTATGCTGAACCGGTCTCTGTTGCAGCAAAATAATGACTATTTTTTAATGACATGGCAACGCTAGCTATTTTTGAATTACTAGTCCGAAAACTGGCTAGACCGTGCTATTTTAATCTCTATAGCCCCTCAAAATTTTAATAACCCATACTTTTTCCTATTGACACAAAATAGCCCTCTGACCCAAACATATTATATCTAATAGCCTAAAAAATGTCTATTTTATATATTTTTGTATATTGACAGCCTATTTTGTATATTTTTTGTATAGTGACAATCTATTTTGTATAGTAACAGTCTATTTAGCATATATAGTCAAACCTCTTTATAACAACCTCGTTTGTTCCGATATTTTTTGACTGCTATAGCGAGGTGCTGTTATAAAGGACATATATTATAACATAATATAAAATCTGCTCCGAAAAAAATTGACTTTTATAGTCAAAGGTTGTTATATAGAGATGCAGTTATAGAGAGGTCTTATTGTATTTTATATAGTGACAATCTATTTCATATATATTTTGTATACTGACAGTCTATTGTATATAAATTGTATAGTGGTAGTCTATTTTATATTTTTGTATAGTGACAGTCTATTTTATATATATTTTGTATAGTGGCACTTAAAATTCCACTGTCACTCTTACAAAATATATACAAAATAAACTGTCACTATACAAAATTTATACAAAATAGACTGTCACTATACAATTTATATACAATAGACTTGTTATTCCAAACTTAATTTAAGTGCGTTACTATTTTTGTTATTCAATTTTTAGAGCAAAATATGAAATCACTTTGCATAGTTCTAGGATAAATTTGACTATTTTCTTGTAAAAAAATCCATGTTGAAAAGCTTTTGTCGGTAGTCGGTAAGGTAAATTTGGCCAATTCAAGTAACAACAAAAGTAATCTGACCTCAACTATTAGTGAGAAGAAAATTGGACCGTTTCACAAACTAATTATGTGCCCCGTCTGAAAATGCCCAAATAATTTACTTCGAATTTCTATAAGTAGATGACAGAGTAAGGGGAAGGTATGGATTAAAGCAGAGTATCTATTTAATAAATTGTTTCTTCTAATCTTGGCGACTTAAGTCAAGAAGCTCCTAATATGTTGGGATCGTCTTGACCTCTTAAGCAAACTCGAGTCCGAAACTTAATTAATGATTTTTTTAGACACAAAGTACATTTTTAATGTTAAAAAAAAAGTACAAAAATAGGTAATTCGCAGTAAAATACTGCGAATTACTAAAAAAAATAAAAAATTAAAAAAAATTTATTAAATTTTTTTTTTACCTAATTCGCAGTAAAATACTGCGAATTACAAAATTTTTTTTTAAATAAAAATAAAATTATAGATCGTCAAATTCGAAAAGACCACAATCCGTCATGTTTGTTAAATATCACTATTTTTACTCTGTCTCCTAAGCCGAGGGTTGATTGGAACAGCCTCTCTACCCTTTCGGGTAGGGGTAAGGCCTGCGTACGTATTACCCTCCCCAGACCCTACTCTGTGGGACTATACTGGGTAGTTGTTATTGTTGTTATTGTTATTATTTTTACTCCGTCCTTATTTGCTAGGGAGGGATATACTCTTGTTTAAGGACAAAATTACCCATAGAAGCCCTAAGGTGACTAGCAATATTGTTTATCTAGATAAATTTTTTTTTATAAAAAATACTTAAATTTATAATTTTTGCCCCTCCCTTTTTCCTTCCTCTATGACAGTGTGTACACTCTACTCTCTTCAGACCCACTTATAAAATTATATTGGGTTTGTAATTGTTGTTGTATTAAATTTATCACTTAAAATAAGTCTTAGAATTTTTTTGTTTTATTATTTAAAATTTTCTAAATGAAAAAAAATTTGTATTTTTTGACAGTTTAAAAAGAAAAAATTGTTAAACATAAAATGAGAAAGGAAGGAGGTAATCTCATGCAGGGAGATAAATATCTTTGTGTGAAAAATGGGTCAGTTCCCAATGGCACAATCTTCCACCTCTTTATTGGGAACATATTCAATATTCCCAATAAATTTGACGATCTATAAATTTTCGAATTTGACGATCTATAATTTTTATTTTATTTTTAAAACATAAAAAAAACAATTTTTTTTTGTAATTCGCAGTATTTTACTGCGAATTAGGTAAAAAAAATTTTAAATTAAAATTTTTTTATACCTAATTCGCAGTAAAATACTGCGAATTATCAATTTTCTTTTTTTTGTAATTCGCAATATTTTACTGCGAATTACTTTAACGGCTAAATTTCCGTTAAAGTAATTCGCAGTAAAATACTGCAAATTACCTATTTTCGTAACTTTTTTTTTTAATATTAAAAATATACTTTGTGTCTAAAAAAATTATTAATTAAATTTCGGACTCCTTCGTCCCCAACAAGAACCCGACCCGTTTAAACCTCAGGACCCGACTCAAGACCTCCCTATTCCAGGCTATCTCCTCCACCATCAGCTGCTCTCCTTGGGAGTGAAATTGTCACTGATTCAGACTTGGCTTTGTTTGAGAAGCTTGAAATTTCTTCTAATAACAATCCAAGAAGTTTCCCGTATAGTGTGAAGCAGCAGTGTTGGGAGAAAGCGGAGAAAGTGAAGGGTAGAGACCCGGACCGATGGCGCCGCGACCCGTTGGGGAACATACTGTTTCGGAAGCTTGTGGGTTGTCCTGGTTGTCTATGCCATGACTATGACCATATTATTCCCTATTCCAAGGTACTTTTCTTCCAAGTTCTCAATTTTTAATCCCTCGATTTCGTTTTGTGTGTGAATCTGTTTGAGAAAAAGCCCAAAATCCTACATTTTCTTTGGCTTTAGATTCAAAGTCATACGTATTATTTCACATGGAGCACTAATAGTCCATTAACTTAAATAAAGTGGTGCACTTTTAGTCATATTACTAAACACCATTAATTTTAACATAAATCTAAAATCTTACAAAATATTTGTTCCATTTATTTTATTGCTCACCGAAAGAAAAAAATATTAGACATTTATCTATATAGTAAATAGCAAATATACATAAAGTTTATTTACTATACGTAAAATATACATTTACTAAGAAATGTTAAACACTGTTAATTTTATTTGCAATGATTGTTATCTAGATAACCTCAAATGTTATTCAGATTTTTTATTAGATACATAAAAAAAATATAAGAATATTTAACGATGTTTAAAATTAACTAATAAACATACATAAAATAAAATAACAAATTTTATGTATCTAATAAAAAATCTGTATAAATTTTATTATTAGATATATTTTATGTATGTTTAGCATCATAATTTATTGCTTGATTGAAACTGGTAAAAGGGAGAACCAAAAATACATAAAAAGTAAAAACGAACTCATCTACGTTTTACAAACTTGGGAAATGAAAGGAAGCAAATGAATCAAGAAACTAGTTAACTTTCAAGTAAAATGTTCACTCACAATACTTTGCTCTTTCTGGTTATATCATTTCAGCTTTGAGTTCTTTTGCAAAAACACAAAATCCCAGACTGATAGATGTTTTACAATGAGTAAAAGAATGAGGCAAAAACAAAATTTATACAGATTTTTTCTTAGATACATAATTCTTTTTTATTTTATGTATGTTTACTAGTTAATTTTAAACAACGTTAACTATACATATTTTTTTTAATGTATCTAATAAAAAATTTTAGTAAGCAAGAAAATGTATATTTGCGTATAGTAAATCTTAATAAATGTATATTTTACGTATAGTAAATAAATACGTAAAAAATTTATGTATATTTGCTATTTACTATCTAGATAAATGTCTCATCTTTCTTTCAGTAAGCAAGAAAATAAATGGAACAAATATTTTGTAAGATTTTAGATTTATGTTAAAAATTATTGGTGTTTAGTATTATGACTAAAAGTGTACCAATTTGTTTAAGTTACTGGACTATTAGTACTCCATGTGGAAGAATATGTACGAGTTTGAATCTAAAGCCAAAGATAATGTATGATTTTGGGCTTTTTCTCGAATCTGTTAGGTTGGAAATCGAGTATGAGGAAGAAAGAAAGATTTGACAGGTAAATAATATACCAAAATGCTTTTAGAATCTACTTCTTTCTCCATTTCAATTAATGTGACTGTAGTTTGGCTTGGCATAAGTTTAAGAAAAAAATAAAGACTATTGAAACCTGTGGTCAAAATATATATATATATATATATATATATATATGTGGCTATAATTTTTTTTTTTTGTTATAAGTATGTGGCTATAAGATATTTGAAACTTGTGGTTTGAAATATTTCATAACATTTGTGTTACTATAAAAGTTTTTCATTAAGATAAAATGGGTTAAATAGAAAGTTTAAAGTCAAAATTGTTTCCAAATGTAAAAATATGTTATTCTTTTTATGTTCTAATAAGGAAAGTGTCACATGACTTGAAACGAAGGGAATAGTTATTTTTGATGCCATGTAGTTTTTGTAGAAGTATGCCATTAATGTTAAAAGGGGAAGTTAGAACTAAAGTTTTCATAAATATAGAAAGCTGTCAATTTCTATAAATAGACCATATGCAAATGAAACAGATGGAGTATCTTTTAGATTTATAAGATGGACAAGTCTTGTGGCTATGCAAAGCATAAGCCGTTCAGACTCAAGTCCCTATCTGGATAAAGTTGGAGAGTTGTGTAAAAACTATCTTGTGAACAGAGTGAACAGACCGTTATGAAAAATAAGTGTGGCATCACTAGTAGGGTCACCGGAGATAGATGTAGTGCCTTCGCAAGGATCACTTGGAGATTGGCGCAGTACCGTCGGAGCTGGCACCGGAAATAGAAACGTTGCTGCTTGAATGGTAGGAGTTACTTAAACATTACCATAATTGTAGAGCTTCTGATACCATTTTTAGTAACAAGAGAAATAAAGAGATACATATATAACTTGATGATTTGGTAAATATTAAGCATCACTTTTTTCAATCAAAAGATACAGATGATATGTCCAGTGTGGGACATCTCAAAAAGAACTTTATATTTCTAACATTCTAAACTAACTCTTTAACATTCTAACAACCCATAAAAAAGGCTCTGTAACATTCTAACGAATTAGCTTCAGAGAAGTTTGGAGCTTCCACTTGTCCTTTTACTGGAAAAAGGAAAGGAAGGAAAACAACATAGCGAGACAGGTGCTTAGGACCACCGCCAGATAAGTGCAAGCTACCTGTGTCTCTATCGAGATAGTAGAGGTGGCGATACCATGTGGAAAAATAAGAGAATAGAGATAGTAGATGCAGGGGTACCATGTGAGAAAATAAGAGGGAATACTTGATCATCTGATGAACACATGACAAAGCTATTTATTTGTGTTAACATAATATACATGATATTTGCACACTGCAAGACAATATCTAACATCAAAATTGATCCTTTGAACATTATAGCATTTTAATAAAAACCCTTGACATTCTAACATATAAATTTACCAACTCAAAGCTCTGCACTGAAATTTTCCTTGTAGTACTTGTACCTCACTCCCGAGGAAAGAAAAAGGAAAGTCAAAATTAGAAGTTACAACAATGGTATGACCGTTCTTCCTTAGCTTGTATAACGAATCTCATTTCATTGGTAGGATTGTTAGAGTAATCTGTCAAAGACATTCTTCTCATGGACTGCATGCTTAGAACTTGATAACGTTTCATGATTTTTTTTTCTAATCTCAGTTCTTTTGCATGTTCATTTTTCATTTTATCACACCTGTGATTGCAGATATATCCAAAACTGAGTCAAAATTCAAACAAGTAGTAGAAATTTTCTTTTCTTCCTAAAAATTCTGCTCAGTCTTAATTGATTGGGACCTCGTTAAACTTTGCAAAAGCAAATAAGAAGATGAGGAAGAAGCAAAAGAAGAGTATATTGTATAGGAGGAATTGAGAGACATGTCTATACTTCTGGGAAAAAAATACAAGCATGCTTAGGTTCATAGAATGCACATTGTATAAATGGCTTTGCTAAACAACTAGTAGTTAAACTTTGCAAAAGCAAATAAGAAGATGAGGAAGAAGCAAAAGAAGAGTATATTGTATAGGAGGAATTGAGAGACATGTCTATACTTCTGGGAAAAAAATACAAGCATGCTTAGGTTCATAGAATGCACATTGTATAAATGGCTTTGCTAAACAACTAGTAGTTTCCAACATCTTCATTTCTGTTCCTTTCTTCCTTTATTTCTTCTTCTTGGGGTTTGCTACAGAAGGTGGGGCAAGTGCTACACTTGCTAATGAAATTGTTTTGTATATTCTATTTTGTAATGCTCTATGATATGGCGACTTCTAGCCTTAGCTTTGTGGCATCAACCAAAAAGCTTACATTATAAATGCCATATTTTCTAAACTGTTGTACTGATTATAAATGTCTGCTTCTTGAGAAGATGGACTAGTCTTTTCAAGCCACTGTCTGTTATAGATGCTTTATTATTGGCCTTTTGTTGGACCGACAAAATTTAGAAAGTAGACATTTTTAATTGAGGTTATCTGTTTCAAATTTTTGCAGGGTGGACAAAGTACATTAGAGAATTGCCAGGTTCTGCAGGTGAGATTTTTTTTCATGTAAAACATATCTGTTTGTGCTTTATGTGGAGTATCTTGAAAAATTCTTAGCTGCACTATGGCATTCTTATAGGTGTACTGTTATTGTCTGATTCATTTTGACAGTTAATCTGTATGATAGTTTATACTAAGTGCTGCTTTAGAAGAAATGTTTCATTAATGATTTGAAACATATTCTACTTTATCTGTTAGCTGCAAGTTCATCAAAAAAACAAGGAGTATTAAGACTATTTAGGGATTATAGTCACTTGCGTATCTTGTGCTTTTATCTCCTTATTTTTTTAGCTGCTTGGGTTCTCCATTTATATCCATGTTTTCTGGACTAGTTATTTGTTTGACTGCTCCTTTGTGATTGCTGGAAGTTTAAAATCTGGTACATTTCTTAGATCCAGTGCCAATCTCAATATTGAAATGGAACTTGGCTAGCCAACCTTCACTCCATCCTCCCCTTCACCCAAAAAGAGGGGGAAAAAAGCCAAAAAGAAAAGAAAAGGTTATGTTTATTTAGAGAGTGGGTAGAAAATAGTTTAGTGTGTCTAAGAATTGACATAATTGATGGTACGACTCTCTTCCTGCAGGCGACATATGACGACCCAAAGGGTCATCACATGTTTTCTTATTCATTTCGTGCTCCCGAGGCCTTGAAAACCTCATTTATAGTCGCCTCGATTTGCGTGCACAGTCCGGGCGCGTAGCCAGAAAGCTTAAATATGAAATTCTTTGAAAAATGCTAAATTTTGATAATAAAATGAATAAATTTAACTTTGGTCAACATTTTAGGTAAACGGAACCAGACCCGTGATTTGACGGTCCCAGAGGGTCCATAGGAAAATATGGGACTTGGGTCGTATGCCCGAAATAGGATTCAGAGGTCCCAAGCCCGAGAAATGAATTTTTGAGTAAAATTATTTTCTGAAAATATTTAAGAAAATTGGAAATAAAAACTGATTAGAAAGTGATGGTATCGGGCCCGTATTTTAGTTCCGGCGCCCGGTACATGTCTTATATATGGTTTAAGCACTTTTTGTAAAGTTTGGTTGAAAACGGACGTCGTTTGACGTGTTTTGGACTTAAAATGGAAAATTTGATGTTTTATGAAATTTGGAAGAAATCATGGATTTTGAGGCTTAATTCGATGTATATGATGTTGTTTTGGCGATTTGATCGCACGGATAAGTCTGTAGGATGTTTTTGAGGTTGTGTGTATGTTTAGTTTGGAGCCTCGAGGGCTCGGGTGAGTTTTGGATAGGCCACGGATTGAAATTTTGGACTTAAGGAATTGCAGGCCTGTAGGCTTCGCATTTCCCAAACTTTTCTCGCAATTCTCAGGCTTGTTCGCATTTTCCGAACTTTGTTCGCAATTACCAAGTTCGCATTTCCCAAACTTTTCTCATAATTCCTAGGTTTGTTCGCATTTTCCAAACTTTGTTCGCAATTCCCAAACTTTTTTTCGCAATTCCAAACTTTGTTCGCAATTTCCATATCTGCAACCTGCATTTTTCATACTTAGTCGACTTTTAAGACATTTTCACCCCATTTTCAAAAACATAACTCCTTTGGGCAATTTTTCAAGAACAAACCTTCTTCTAAATCAATTGTAAGTTGATTTTTACTCATTTCTTTCAATCATTAACATTATTTAACATGTTTTTAACTTAAAATCAAATATTTTCATGGGTGAAATTGGAGGTTTTGGGTAGAACTTAGGTTTTTCTAAAATTAGGGATTTGGACCTCAATTTGATATCCGATTTCAAAATAAATTATATATTTGCGTTTGTGGGAGGGGGGTTTGGTCCGAACCTCGAGTTTCGACCACGTGGGCCCGGGGGTATTTTTGACCTTTTTGGATAAAACCTTGTAAAACTTATTTTCAAGCATTGGGCTTGATGAATTTAACACGTATTGATGGAATTAAGTAATTAACTTGTGATTAGATTCGAGCTGATTGGAGGTAGAGTCACGGGGTAAAGCTATAGTTGAGGCTTGAATTGTGTTCAAGGCATTGAGGTAAGTGTTTGGTCTAACCCTAGCTTGAGGGAATATGAGTTGAGTCTTATTTGCTACTTGTTGATTGTCGAGTACGATGTATAGTCATGGTGACGAGTATCTATACATTGGTGTCTAGCATGACCGTGAGTCCTTATTTTGCGAATAGTTTGGATTTTGTTATACCTTCCATGCTTAATTGATGACTTCTATATGTTGTAAAGATCTTGTGAAAGGAATTGTGATCTTTAAACTTTGTGGAGCGTTGGCTCGAGTTGAAATATAAATTGTGAAGGTATATGAGATAAGTAAATCTTTGGAGCATTGGCTGAGTGATAATGTGAACTATGAGATGAAAGTGAAAGAAAGAGAAAGAGTTATTGATCTATTCCCTTGCTGGGACGTTGTTGATTATTGAATATTTTCCCTTGTCGGGACGTTGAGATTATTGATGTTGTGCCCTTGCTGGGTTTTTATTGTTTGTTTGTGTTCCCTTGCCGGGATTTTCATTATTGTTTATTTATTCCCTTGCCCTTGTTTGTGATTGTTTATTGGGTGAGGAAGAGTGTTAAAGCACGAAGGGTGATGTTGTGCATTGTTGTTTCTTGTGAGGAAAGAGTGTAAAGCACGAAGGGTGATATTGTGCACTGTTTGCTTATTGTGAGGAAACGAGAGTAAAGCACGAATGGTGATGTCGTGCCGCACAATGTATCATTCCGTGCCAATTCTATCAAGTATATGTGAGGAAAGAGAGTAAAAGCACGAAGGGTGATGTCGTGCACATTTTACGATATCATTGCTTGGTGAGGATGAGAGTAAAAGCACGAAGGGTGATGCCTTGCACTTATTGGAGTTTGCTATGATTTCTTGTTGTTATCAGTTCAAGTGCATTAAATGTCTTATTCCACTATTTATGTGATCCTTTATGTTGACATTTCCCTTTATCGTGTTACTTGTCATTATTGAACCAAGGCGTTCTTGCGCAACGTTATGTCTTGAATTTATGCCTTAACTGCTACATGTTTATGTGACTTAATTGCTATGCGACATTCAACATATTAATTACTAAACTGCCTAATTGCCCCCTTATGATCCATAATTAATTGCTATTTGTCATTATTTGTTTTCCTTAGTGAATCATAAATTTTGTTTACTTGTTGTTTTATGAACTCGTATTAATTGTTGCGTTTGTTAGAGTAAATTTTCTTTTGGAGGAATTGTTGATTTAATGAAATGGGAGCGAGTGGTACGCCGACCACAAGTGATATTGAAATGGGAGCGAGTGGTACGCCGACCACAAGTGATATTGAAATGGGAGCGGGTGGTATGCCTACCACGAGATATTGAGAAATAGGATCGGGTTGCACACCTGCAACAAGATGAGTTGAATATGAAAGTTGTCTTATCTCTTCATTTATAGCTAGAACTTAAATTGTAGATGTACGCTTTATTATTCCTGAAATTCTATTTCTAACTGCTTCCCTGAAGCATGCTCTCTTCCCCAGCTTAAATTGTTATTTTCTTGCTACGTCTCCGTTGTATTTGTATATATATTTGCACAGGTTTATTTGGTGGTCTGATCCTAGCCTCGTCACTACTTCGTCGGGGTTAGGCTAGGCACTTACTAGCACATGGGATCGGTTGTGCTGATACTATACTCTATGCTATTTTACACATATCCAGGCTTCGGACATCAGCAACAGTAGTGTGGGAGCAGGCTTTCAGTCCAAAGAGACCCGAGGTAGCCTTGCAGGCGTTCGCAGGCCCTGGCGTCTCCTTTCATCTATATTCCTGTTTCTTTCATGTATTTCTGGAGACAATGTCGAGTTTATTTCTTACAGACCTTTATGTGTAGTATTCTTAGACTGTATGTGAAACTGTGACACAAATCTTGGGTAGAGGCTTTTGTTGAGATTTTTCGCATTTTTATTCAGTTTTCTATAATATTGAGACTTTCACTTATTATTTAATTTTGTTACTTTTGTATTATTGGCGATAATTATTAAAAAGAATTATGTTATTAATGAAAAAGTAATTAAATTTGGTTTGCCTAGCTTCTACGAGTAGGCGCGATCAAAGGAAAGGGTGTCTGTTTGAATTTAGGCCTAATATTCGTGTATAAAATATAATTGCCCCCAGTTGTTAACTCACAATTGTAGCTAGCTTCATGATCCTTGCTGATTGTATTTATTCTCTTTACAAATCAATTAAAGCTCTTCACTACTTCCACTCTCAGTCTCTCACCTCTAATTTTCTTCTGTTTTTGGCTTCGCTTTTCTATTTTCTGTATGTTTATACGTGCAAGTTAATACCCTTCTTCGGTCCATGACAAAGGAAGTGGCTTGAAAAGTGGTATTACTGGTTAATGAAAGCTCGAGGAATTTTGTTGAGAACCTTTCAGCTTCATGTAAAGCACTTCTGACTTGTTTTTCGTAGTTTGTGTAGGTGCAGCCACTGGGTTGTTGTTGTTGTGTAGGTGCAGATTAATTACCTCTGCAGTCATGCATAGACCCTAAGAAGTCGTTGAGGGAGTTATTCTTTCTCACAACCCCTTAAGGTTTGTACTCACTCTCTTTCGATAGAAAAAGGAAGAACTACCTAAATTATTTGAAAATTACGTCTGTTGTTTTTTATGGTTACCTTTAGGCTAGAGATTGATTACACACAAGGCAGTTAGTCAGTAGCAATCAGGTAGTTAGCACATTTTGAAGGCTGATGGTGATGATATTTTGTTTCATATTCTCATATTCTTAAGTATCCAGCACGTTGATAGTTGCCAATTTCACGAAGCTATCATTACAGTAGAGTGTTGCTGTTAAGAAAAGCTGAAGCAGCCAAAGAGTAGCTGGTACCGGTCAAAGAATTGGGTGAAAAGCATGGTTTACTAGGTTCAAGTTCTAGCATTAGACAAATACCGCTAGGTAATTTCTTTCATATGCATTAACGTTGATGGACATAGTTATCCCATAAGAGATAGTATTGATTAAAGATATCGATATCTGGCCAATATTCGGAGTTGAGATCCTATAGGAATCACATTTGAGTTGACGCCAATTCCTCACTTTTTGGTGTCATTGGCTATCTGATGGTGATGTAGAGTTGGGTCTGCTGCAAAATCTCTCATAGAAGAATCTTGAGAGGACATCTCTTTTCACATAGGAATAACTCCATAAACAGGGCAAACAAGCAATAAATGGAAAATAAATAAATAAACCATAGTAATGAAACTACAACACTAGGCTCAGATACAACGACCGTTGTTTGTATTGTTGCTAATCTCAAGCACCCGAATAATTAGCTGCAGAATTTGGTGAGAGAGAATGACAACGGTTGCCAAATTCTGAGGCCAGGAAAAAAGAAAAAGCAACACGAAATTGGTAAGACTTAAGAATCATATATATATATCATGCTTGACATCAATATGGAAGATGTTAGAGCTGTAGAGCATGTAGCCGAGAGTCAATGTTACTAGATAGATGAGAATCCTATAACTGGAATTTTGTGGTAGTTTAACTAGAACAAGACTTTTTTTTATGATGGAATCCAGGGAAGCTTGTTTGTATCTCAAATATTCTACCGAATACTTACTATATCGGATAACTATGCTGACTTACACTTAGGCATTTGAGAAGAAATTATACCCCACCTTTGGGTGCAATTTTATTTTTGGTATTTGAACCTGAAACTTCATGGTTCTCCTCCCACTTGATTGACTATTACACTTCAACTTTCGGTGCTTGATATTTTAAGACACTTAGTAGAGCTGTCAATATGGGCTAGCCCAGCCCAGTCCACGTGGGCTTAAGCAATTGATGGGTTGGGCTGGGCTAGCCCATCATTTTGATGGGCCTTATAATGATCAGCCCACCCCAGTCCTACGTGGGCTGCGGGCCCCCGCGGGCCTGCCCATCATTTTTTTAAAATATAATTTTATATTTTATAACAAGGATATATCATCTATGGATGGAAATTGCTAGTTTGAAACAGGGTAAAAACTTTGTTACTAGCTACTATACGAAAATGAGTGATTTATGGAGTGAGTTAGATGTGTTGGTCCCAACTTCTACTTGTGATTGTGAGGAGTCTAGACCATCCTTAGAACATTTAGCTCAACAGAGGTTATTACAATTCCTAATGGGGCTGAATGAGACTTACAGTAATGTAAGGAGCAATCTATTGTTAAGAAGGCATGTCATTACTGTGAATGAGGCCTATGCTATTGTAACACAATAAGAAAGCCAAAGGTCATTAGGAGTTGTCGACACAAACAAGGATCCTTTAACAGTGATGGCAGGAAGAGGCCAAATTTTAAAATCAAAGAAGTTTGGGCTGATTTGTGATCATTGTGGATGCAAGGGCCACTTAAAGGAAAACTGTTATGAGATCATTGGTTATCCAGCAGATTTAAGAGCAAAAGAAATTTCAAGGTGGAGGAGCTAGACCTTATGTGAATGCTGCAAGTGTTGAAGCAGGAGAAGGCTCAAGGAATCCATTTCAGGGTCATGTGTTGACACAGGAGCAATACAAGCAATTGGTAGGTCTTCTGAACAAGCCAACAACAAGAGATTGTTCTTCAAACATGGCAGGTATAGCCTTTCTATTATGCAGTGCATCAGTAGAAGAATGGATAGAGGATTCAGGAGCTACACATCATATTACACATAATAAGAAAATCTTAAGCAACGTTAGAGAAATGACAGAACATAGTGGAGATCAGCTGCCAACAGGGAATAAAGCAGACATAAAACACACAGGAAGTACAGTGATCCTAGGAAATAAAAGTGTGGACAATGTTCTACATGTGCCTGACTTTAAGTTCAATTTATTATCAGTATCAAAACTCACCAAACAACTTAGATGTTCAGTCAACTTTTATCCTGATTTCTGTCTGTTTTAGGAACTTTACAATGGCAAGGTACTGGGGATTGGTAGAGAATCAGGTGACCTGTATTTGTTGAAAGGAAGAGTGATAATGTTGGCAGGTACAACTCTAAGAGATAAGACTGACAGTACTCTATAACGACCCGACCGGTCGTTTTGATCCCTAGCGCTCCGTTCAGCAGTCGGAGGCCATGAACAACTTTATGTCAGGTATTATGAGTTGTACACGTGATCGTAATCGAATTTTGGGAAGCCCAGAGTTGATTTGGGAAGAGAATTCTTATTTCGGAAGCTTAAAGTTGAAAGAATGAATTAGGATTGGAATTTTGAGTAAACGACCTCGGAACCGGGATCCGAAAGTTCCAGCAGGTTTGTATGATGATTTCAGACCTGGGCGTGTGCCCGGATCGGGTTTTGGATAACCCGGGAGCATTTTGGCGCCTATTGTGGAAGTTGGCATTTTAGAAGGAATTTCATATGTTTGGCTTGAAGAGCATTTCAGTGTTATCAATGTCTGTTTGGGATTCCGAGAATGTGAGTAGCTCCGTACGGTGATTCTGGAGTTGGGAGCGCGATCGGAAATGAATTCGGAGGTCCGTAGGTCATTTTGAAGCCATTTGGCTAAAGATAGAAATTTGAAGGTTTTTGAGAAGTTTGACCGGAAGTAGACTTTTTGATATCGGGGTCGGAATCCAATTTCGGAAGTTGGAGTAGGTCCGTAATGACAAATATGACTTGTGTGCAAAATTTGAGGTCAATCGAACATGATTTGATCGGTTTAAACATCGAAAATAGAAGTTGAAAAGTTCAAAGTTCGTAAAGCTTGAATCGGGGTGTAATTCATGGTTTTAGCGTTGTTTGAAATGATTTGAAGCCTCGAGCAACTTCGTAATGTGTTTTGGGATTGGTTGGTAGTCTTGGCTGAGGTCCCGGGGGCTTCGGGTGGATTTCGGGTGGTTAACGGATTGAAAACTGGATTTTGAGAAAATCTGAGATTTGCTGGTTGCTGGTATTTCCGCTTCTGCGGAAACGGGACTGCAGAAGCAGAATGGGAGCCCAGGAGCAGTTTATGGTCAAGGATTGGAGACCGCAGATGCGGTCAAGGATCCGCAGAAGCGGGACCGCATCTGCGGAGGGAAGATCGCAGAAGCGAAAATGAGAGGCCTAGTGGAAGCCGCAGAAGCGGCTGGTTTTCCACAAAAGCGGAACCACCGAAGTGGTTGGATATCCGCAGAAGCGGTTGGACATCCGCAAAAGCGGAATTGGGCTGGAGCCCAGGCACCGCAGAAGCGGAACATTTTCCGCGGAAGCGGGAATATTTCTACAGAAGCGAAAAGACTTGGAGGCAGAAGGTTATTTTTAAAGTTGGGGTTTGGCCATTTCTCTCATTTTTTCTTGGCTTGGGGGCGATTCTTGGAGGATTCAAGAGGGGAATTCATTCATCAATGATAAGGTAAGCTAATCCCATCTATTATGAGTTAATACATCGATTATGTATAGATTTTAGCATGTAAATGGGTAGAAAATTGAGGTTTTGCTAGAAAACCTAGAAAATTATATTCTTGAAATTTAGCCATGATTTTGAGTATAGAATTAGGAGAAAATCATATATTTGTGTTTGTGAGTTCATGGGTAATCTTTATCTTCTAAAAATTTTGGATTCCGGGCACGTGGGCCCGAGGGCTTTGGTCAACTTTTCGATCAGAGTTGGGAATTGCTATAAATTAGATTTTAATGAATAATTGAGCATATATTAATGGATTTGCGTGACCATTGGCTAGTTTTGGAGCGTGGTGCATCAAGTAGATTCTTCGGAAGGGCGTGGAATGCCGATTGTGAGTATTTGGAGCGAGGTGAGTCTCCTTTCTAATCTTGTGAGGGGGAATTTACCCCATAGGTGAGTTAAATTGGTTATGTGCTCCTATTTGTGGGAGCTACGTACGCACGAGGTGACAAAAGTCCGTGCGTAGCTACTATATGCTATTGTTCGGGTAGTCTAGGACTCAAAAGCATGTTACACTTGGTTTATTTGTGAATCCATTGATGGTTTGAAATGCATAAATCACATTAAATTAGTAAATGAATTTCAAAAGGAACAAGCTTCATTTCTTAAAAAATTTGTTAAAGGAGAATTGGTTTTATCTGAATAAATGTCCCCCGATAAGTCCCTAATTGATTGATTGAGCATGTATTCCTTATGTGTACCTGCGTCGCATGCATGATTCGTGAACAAGGTATGTGTTTACATTAGGAACAGGCCATTCAACCCTCGGCATTGTAGAGTTTACATTTCTGTTGGAGCGGGCCGTCGCCTCGGCATGATTTGCGCATGTTGGTGCTGCTGCCTTGAACTTAATTGAGTTAGTATTGCCTTTTTGTGGCTTAAAAGTATTTGGATTATATTCAAAAGAAATTTTGGAAATTTCCTATGAAAGAATTACATGTTTACTTGATTTCCTCTATCTGGATTAAAATCATGTTTATAAAATAAATTCACACACACATATATATATATATATATATATATATATAATATATATATATATTGAGTATGAATAATTATTGGACCACTAGAGAGTGTCAGAGTTGACCATCTCGTCTCTACTCCTTCGAGATTAGGCGGGATACTCATTGAGTACACGTTGATTACGTACTCATACTACACTTCTGTGCATTTTTGTTGCACAAGTATATATACCTCTAGCAGCCTACTGGGCGTAGTAGCATGGATGACTCTAGGACTAGGTGAGCTGCATTGTTCGAGACGACCCGCAGCTAGTGTAGTTCCTTTCAGCATTTTTATTATTTATACCCTGTCCACTGTATTTCGGACAGATGTTGTATTTTATTTTCCTTATCAATAGTTGCTCATGCACTTGTGACACCGGGTTCTGGAATGGTTGAAGTATTGTATGAACTGTTTAGCATTTAAATTTGATTTGATACGTTATTCTTTAAACATTTCTAAATATGGAAGGAAAATCCTGAATTTCAAAAGTTTTAAAAAACGAGATTTGATTAAGTAATTTGGTTGGCTTGCTTGACAGCAGTGTCCGGCACCGCCACGACCCTTAGTAGATTTTGGGTCGTGACAACATGGTATCAGAGCACTAGGTTCCCGTCGGTCTCACGAGTCATGAGCAAGTCTAGTAGAGTCTCGCGGATCAGTACGGAGACGTCTGTACTTATCCTCGGGAGGCTACAAGGTTGTTAGGAGTACTTCCCTTCATGATTTACTTATCGTGCGGTTCGATTCCTTTGAGTCTTATGCCTTTGATTCCTTCCCACTTAATCTTACGTGACACGAGCACTTGTTATAAATCAAAAATTGAAGGATTGTAATGGCACTACAAATGTGGTGCGGGATTATTTTCCCGATATAGTTGATTGGACTATTATAGTCGCATTATGGGGGGATATTCTATTATTTCAGCTTAGTAACAGAACTTCTAAGAGCCTTGAGGCTAGGCACAAGTTTTCATAATGCTTATGAGCGATTATTCCGCAGTGTTGTTGTGATGGTAGGGCGATTGCCCACGTGTCGGGGCAGTGAATGAATTGAAGGAAGGTTTACTCAGTGTGTAGTCAAGGGGATTCAGCATTTTATTCCCGATAGGGGAAGGTCAATCGAACTAAGGATGGCCAGATGGGGACTGGTGGAAGTAATGAAACGTGGTAATTGCAAGCGTGGTGAAGATCTCCTCTATATAGGGGTGTTGTTGTCCTAATTGAACGCTTTAGGTTTGTCAGTGTTATGATCTGCTACAATTCGCCTTTGGGGCAAGATATTGCGAAATAGTATTGGAGGTACAACTATCAGATATCGCAGGGTGCGGTGGTCCTAGATTTAATCAGTATTTCAAGATATTGACGGTTCAATAAAGACGACCTTTGGAAAAGTTTGGGGTTTGGTAGCAAATTGTGGATTCGAGTTTTATGAAGACAAATTTTATTAAGACAATGACTGGGCAGCAAAAGATGAGAAAGGCATATGGGATGTGTCAGGCGGAGTTTTAAACTTCTAAAAGGCCAGACTTAGGGAGCGTAGGCTGAACAGTTGATTGAAGGAGTGAGTTTGCCCAAAGTGGGAGAGTGGCGGAGCTGTATAGGGCCTAGTAGTAGGATGACCACCACCTAAGGATAGTTTGGAAGGATCTGGGATCTTAGCGTCGGGCAATAGAAGTTTGTAGAGTTAGTTTGAAGCATGGGTTTGTTATGCGGCAAGAGATTTGGTATGAGGAAAAGGAACTGCTTGAAATGAAGAAAGATGTAGCATGACTTTGAAGTGGAAAGATGTTGTCGCGCATTTAATGGGTTTCCACGAGGGGTAAATGGACTGGTACAGCTAAGGAGTGAGCTTGGACCCAGGAGGGTTATTCCCTATAAGTAGTTTAGGCGTTGCGTGGTTGGAGAGGCTTCTGCGAAGAGTTCTACGGGTTATGCAGCAAAGGGAACTGTTGTGTGAATGTTGTTAATGATTTAGAATATCAAATTGGGTCATACAGTAAGATATCGAGAATGCTGGCAATTGATTGCACAAGGTTATGTTAATAAAAGATTAAGAATCCTGGTGAACTCCAGAGTTTTGTAATAATGGCTTCAAGCTAAGTGGGAGAGTCCCACCGCCTATGATTGGGTTATATGGTTAACTACTCGTGAGGTTTCTGGTTATTTGCATACTGATGGGTTATCCCAGCTACGGAAAAATACTATAAGTAGTAATTTGAGCAGAGGAATTATTAAAGATGTGCTACGGTTGGCCTTATAGGCTCATGTTCGAACTTGAGAAAGGATTCAGAATTTATGCCTTGTATAGAAGCGGGTTTAAAGGGGAGTGGTTCTGCCAGGTGCTTTGTTGAAAGGGTATTAATGTGCTAGAAGATTCACGGAATTGATTATATTCGGGACCAAGTCAGAGCGGGTGGCTCTCAGCAATGGTCCTAGTGGATCCTAAGGGATATAGTTGGTGCCCAATGATTTCAAGCCTATGAGTACAGTTAAGGATCAAGATTTGTAACAGCTCATGAGAAGGTGACCAGAATATTCTATGATATTTTGACTTGTGGTGTAGCATTTGAGAAATATGAAATGGTCCGTGGGATTTGAGACAGCATGGTCTCGTGACTTAAGGCCTCTCGGGGTGAGTGTAGAGGGAGTATGTTATGTGTTGAAAAGAGTTAGTATTATTTCCAAGGAAATCAAGGATAAATTGGAAGGAAAGGGATTGATTAGCCATAGTTGAATTTGGCATGTTGGGGTCTGTAATCAGATCATTCAGCGTGATCGAGTTATGCGTATGATTTGTGGCGGTACGAGCGAGGTTTGTTGGCCGCCGTAATTGATGTTATTCGGAAGCATTCTTCTATTATGTCTTGTTAAGTGGAAGCGGATTCCGGAAGGGCTATGGTCGCTTGGACCACTACTTAGGGATTTGCATATCCCACGGTTATGGGAATTTACCCGTGTGTTGCTATGATTCTTCTGAAGTGAGTTAAGAGAAAAGTTCTTACATGATGAAGTGTAAAATATTAATGATTTCGGAGTTACAATGAAAGTCGTGTTCTATCGTATGTTGGCATGTTGGGTGCAGCGAGTAATATGAAATTTGAAACGAGAATCAAAGTTGCAGTTCTATGTGGACAAAGATGTCGCAAGCTCAGATGAGCGGGAAAGGAGTTCTGCTATTTAAAGTAAGTTAGGATTGTCTTCAGCGTCACCGGAGATCGGTGTTTTGTAAAGGGGGCTTGTATTATGGTTAATGATTTCGATCGCTTTTCAGCGTTTGTGCGACCGATGGTTTGGATGAGCGGACCCATTATTTATTTTGGAAGATTGCGGGAGCATGTCCCACGGGGAACTTGTATAAGTGTGACATGTCCTTGATTAACTAAAAATTTAAACCAAGTACGAGAATTGTGGTAATATCATTAATTTGAGACTTTAGGCCTGGAGGGCACTTTGTTTATTAGGTTATGAACTGGGGAGGTTTGCTCCGGTTATGACGGTTGTTCTTGTGTGTTGTGAGAAGAGGGAAATTTGTATGGACCTTTGAAAGGTTATTGACTTAGTTTGATGTGATCAGGATCGACTTGAGGTCGGTGGATGGGATTAAATGTGAATATGGGCTCTATGTCAGGCCAGTTGTGTTCATTTCAGTATCACGCTCCTTATGGAGTAGTCAGGGTGTTATCTCGTTGTCAGATATTTCATGTAGTGATACATTGCGCCATGTGAGTTGTGAGACGGCCTCAAAAATTGTGTATTTGTTGAGGATCCGCGTGGGAATGTCGTATTATGAGCAGAATGGCTCTTGAGATTCAGATTATATATCGCACCTCAGTTGTGCTTGAGTTTCGTAGCTTATGGCGCTATATGTCCCTCAGGGATGGTATTATGCACTTAGCGTGCTTGTGACCAAATTCGATATCTTGTTGTAATGGGCAGCTTGGACCGATGTATATCTCTTTATGTAAGTTCTACGTGTGGATTGGGTGGAACGCCGCCATGGGTATGTTACTTGGATCGGGTGGCACGCCACCATGATTATATTATGAGGATCGGGTGGCACGCCGCCATGGTTATGCTGTGTGGATCAGGTTGCACACCGCAACAATGTGATGTTGAGTGTAGTTTTCTATATACTAATTTTGTATGTCCTGCTTCCTATTTTCTAAGGAAAGTCCGTAGTAGTGCGGGAGTTAGGTACTTCCTTCCATAGTTCGTTTTCCTTTGGCATTGCGTTCGAATTGGTGGCCTATTAGCGCATAGTAGCATCATATGAGATTTTAACAATTTCTAGGGTGGCTTATTGCCTGAGCAGTTGTATCGGATGAGACGAGATCTCTTGATCTAGGATTTTGTGCAATCCAACTGTATGAGGTATGTTATGGAGATAAGACCATTATTGGGTTCATAATGAGGTGAAAGTTTTGTCAGGAGTATAGACCTAATCTTTTATTGACTTGGCAGTCGATTATGAATGTTGGTATATCTCTTCCGTCATGGCGGTATGGTAAAGGATAGAGTAAGACCTGTATATATCATGGGGTGCAATGGGAACATCAGATTAGTAGGATTTTGACCAAGTTGATCAGAAAAAGGCTATTGTGGTCCTGTGGACTAAGTGTTGCAATGTTATGCAGTCATGTTTGAGTACAACGTGTAGTGATTGATACGGTGGTCGTATGTTGGAAACGGGCCTGGCATAGGATTCCAGATGTTGGAATCAGGCTCTAAGGCTTATTTGCTTGAATAAAAGGGAATATCTTCAGAATTTATCGAGCTAATGTGCTCGGCTAAGTTGTGGTAGCATGGGAAGGAGCATGAGGTGCTAAATAGTGATTTCAGACTACTTCAGTATAGCTCTCAGCACGTTCGAGGACGAACGTATGTTTAAGTGGGAGAGAATGTAACGACCCGACCGATCGTTTTGAGCCCAATGCTCCGTTCAGCAATCAGAGGCCATGAACAGCTTTGTTTCAGGTATTATGACTTGTACGTGTGGTCGGAATCAAATTTCGGGAAGCCTAGAGTTGATTTGGGAAGAGAATTCTTATTTTTGGAAGCTTAAAGTTGAAAGAACGAACTAGGATTGGAATTTTAAGTAAATGACCTCGGAATCAGGATCCGAAGGTTCTAGCAGGTTCGTATGATGATTTCAGACTTGGGAGTGTGCCCGGATCGGGTATTGGATAGCCCGGGAGCGTTTTGGCGCCTATTGTGGAAGTTGGCATTTTAGAAGGAATTTCATAAGTTTGGCTTGAAGATAATCTTAGTGTTATCGATGTCCGTCTGGGATTCCGATACTGGGAGTAGCTCCGTATGATGATTCTGGAGTTGGGAGCGCGATCGGAAGTGAATTCGGAGGTCCGTAGGTCATTTCGAAGTCATTTGGCTAAAGATAGAAATTTGAAGGTTTTTGAGAAGTTTGACGGGAAGTGGACTTTTTGATATCTGGGTCAGAATCCAATTCCGAAAGTTGGAGTAGGTCCGTAATGTCAAATATGACTTGTGTGCAAAATTCGAGGTCAATCGGACATGATTTGATAGGTTTAAACATCGGAAATAGAAGTTAGAAAGTTCAAAGTTCATAAAGCTTGAACCGAGGTGTAATTCGTGGTTTTAGCATTGTTTGATATGATTTGAAGCCTCGAGCAAGTCCGTAATGTGTTTTGGGATTGGTTGGTAGTTTTGGTTGAGGTCCCGGGGGCTTCGGGTGGATTCCGGGTGGTTAACGTATCGAAAAATGGATTTTGAGAAAAGCTGAGGTTTGCTGGTTGCTGGTATTCCCGCTTCTGCGGAAATGGGACCGCAGAAGCGGCCCCGCAGAAGCAGAATGGGAGCCATAGGAGCAGTTTATGGTCAAGGCTTGGAGACTGCAGCTTTGGTCAAGGATCCGCAAAAGCGGGACCGCATCTGCGGATGGAAGATCGCGGAAGCGAAAATGAGAGGCCCAGTGGAAGCCGCAAAAGCGGCTGGTTTTCCACAAAAGTGGAACCGCTGAAGCAGTTGGACATCCGCAGAAGCAAAATTGGGCTGGAGCCAGGCACCATAGAAGCGGAATATTTTCTGCAAAAGCGGGACCGCGGAAGCAGGAATATTTCCGCAGAAGCAAAAAGACCTGGAGGCAGAAGGTTATTTTTAAAATCTGGGTTTGTCCATTTCTCTGATATTTTTCTTGGCTTAAGGGCAATTCTTGGAGGATTCAAGAGGGGAATTCATTCATCAATGATAAGGTAAGGTAATCCCACCTATTATGAGTTAAATACATTGATTTTGTATAGATTTTAGCATGTAAATGGATAAAAAATTGAGGTTTTGGTAGAAAACCTAGAAAATTATGTTCTAGGAATTTAGCCACGATTTTGAGTAAGGAATTAGGAGAAAATAATATATTTGAGTTAATGAGTTCATGGGTAATCTTTATCTTCGAAAATTTTTGAATTACGGGCACGTGGGCCCGGGGACCCGGGGGCTTTGGTCAACTTTTCGATCGGAGTTAGGAATTGCTATAAATTAGATTGTAATGAATAATGGATTTGCGTGACTGTTGGCTAGTTTTGGAGCATGGTGCATCAAGTAGAGTCTTCAAAAAGGCGTGGAATGCTGGTTTTAAGTCTTCGGAGCGATGTGAGTCTCCTTTCTAATCTTGTGAGGGGGAATTTACCCCATAGGTGAGTTAAATTGTTATGTGATCCTATTTGTAGGGGCTACGTAAGCACGAGGTGACGAGAGTCCGTGCGTAACTACTATATGCTATTGTTCAGGTAGTCTAGGACCCAAAAGCATGTTACACTTGGTATATTTGTGAACCCATTGATGGTTTGAAATGCTTAAATCACATTAAATTAGTAAATGAATTTCAAAAGGATCAAGCTTCATTTCTTAAAAAATTTGTTAAAGGAGAATTGGTTTTATCTGAATAAATGTCCCCCGGTAAGTCCCTAATTGATTGATTGAGCATGTATTCCTTATGTGTACCTGCGCCGCATGTATGATGCGCGAGCAGGGTGATGAGTGGTCACCACTCATTCTAGCCTCTTTTCCTTAGCTTTTATGTCCATTTAATTATAAAATGAGGTTGTTTATGGTGGTTATTGTTAGATTTTCAGGTAAATGTTGCTACGAAGTGGTTCGAATTGAATTGAAGTGGAATTGAGCAAAAAGAAGGTGAAATCATGCCAATAACTTCCAGTGAATTATGCTTCTACGGAGGAATGGCCGCAGAAGCGACTTCCGCTTCTGCGATTGAAGAACCGCTTCTGCGAATTTGTATGATAAGGCAGGAACCGCTTTTGTGGTTGAATTTCCGCTTTTGCGGAAGCGCAGAAGCGCTTAATTTTCTGCTTCTGCGATCACTGGCACTATTACGGATTTCTGCTTCTGCGTTAATGTTTCCGCCTTTGCGGAACCGCATCTGCGGTTATTGTTCCGCAGATGCGAAAACAGTGCATCAGGCCTGGGGCAAAAATGGAATTTCATGTTTGTAATCTCCAAATCATTTTTATACTCGTCCAAGCAGACATTTTAGACATCTTTGGCTTATTTTTCAGTCCTTAGACTAGAGAAGAACAAGTTTTGAAGCTAGGGTTTGCACAAACACACTTGGGTCTTGAAGATTAAAGCTTGTGGTTAAGATTTTCTTACCCATTTATGTTTGTTTCTTCATTTTCTTGCTTTGTATTGAATATTTAAGTGTGTAGTATTTATTTCTAACACTTGAATCTTGTTTATGAAAGTATTCATATTCAAAGTGTGGATTAAATATCTTGTTGTGCTTATGTATTGAATAATTTTTATTTATTTATGATGTGAGTTATTGTTACTTTAATTATTCTTGTTCTTTAATGTTTCCAAAAGGATTAGCTAATCCTAGGACTCGCCCATTAACTCCGAATTGATTTTGAAAAAAATAGTTTAGGGTTGGGAAAGATTAATTAACAAGAACTTGAGGCGTTAACCCTCATTTTATAGATTCTACCTAGGGATAGGGTTGAACTACTTGTAGCCTTCCGGGTGTGCTTAATCTTATAATTGTGATTAGGGATA
>MU771479.1:3810-58406 GCA_026770625.1 Nicotiana glauca | reverse complement strand
ATATATATATATATATATATATTGAGGATGAATAATTATTGGACCACTAGAGAGTGTCAGAGTTGACCATCTCGTCTCTACTCCTTCGAGATTAGGCGGGATACTTACTGAGTACACGTTGATTACGTACTCATACTACACTTTTGTGCATTTTTGTTGCACAGGTATATATACCTCTAGCAGCCTACTGGGCGTAGCAGCATGGATGAATCTGGGACTAGGTGAGCTGCATTGTTCGAGACGACCCGCAGCTAGTGTAGTTCCTTTCAACATTTTTATTATTTATACCCTGTCCACTGTATTTCGGATAGATGTTGTATTTTATTTTCCTTATCGATAGTTGCTCATGCACTTGTGATACCGGGTTTTGGGATGGTTGAAGTATTATATGAACTGTTTTGCTTTTAAATTCGGTTTGAGACGTTATTCTTTAAAAATTTCTAAATATGGAAGGAAAATCCTAAATTTTAAAAGTGTTAGAAAACGAGATTTGATTAAGTAATTTGGTTGTCTTGCCTAACAGCAGTGTCCGGCACCACCACAACCCTTAGTGGATTTTGGATCGTGACATACTCTATGACATCACATATTAGGACATGCTTCCTTGAAGACTATACAACATCTGCCAACTTTACAAAATAAGATCGGTAGTAGTGAAATTTAAGATTGTAACATTTGTCCTCTAGCTAAGCAATGTAGACTACAATTTCCTGTTAGCAATTCAAGATCAAGTAATATTTTTCAGCTTGTGCATTTAGATGTTTGGGGACCTTATAAGGTGCCCACTTATGACCAAAAATAATATTTTGTTACTATAGTAGATGACTTTAGCAGATATACATGGGTATATTTGATAAATACCAAATGTGAAGTTGTAGTTGTGCTGAGGAACTTTATATCAATAATAAATAACCAATTTTCTATCACTATGAAGTGTTTGAGATCTGACAATGTGAGTGAATTTTTTAACTCCAAATGTAATGAACTGCTTGCTTCTCTGGGTATAGTGCATCAAAATAGTTGTGCCTATACTCCACAACAAAATGGAGTTGTGGAGAGGAAACATTTGGCACATTCTTGAAATGGCTAGAGCATTGAAGTTTCAAAGTGGGATTTCTATTAAATTCTGGGGAGATTGTGTGAGAACTGCAGTGTATTTGATAAATAGACTGCCAATATCTGTATTAGTAGGTAAGACTCCATATGAAATGCTTTACAAGAAACAAGCTAACATAGAACATTTGAAGATGCTTTGTTGCCTATGCTATACAAGTAGCTTGCCAAGGGGAGATAAGTTTGCTCCTAGAACAAGAAGGACTATATTCATTGGTTATTCTGATAGCCAAAAGGCTTATAGGGTTTATGACTTAGAAAGTAAATCCTTCCTTCTTAGTAGAAGTGTAGTTTTTAAGGAGCACATATTTCCTTTCAAGAATCTTCCCAGCAATACAGATGATATGTTTGTGCAAGATGTGACTGTTGTGCCTCCAGTTCTCCAGGACAGTGTTATGCAGAGTTCTTCTTCTACACAACATATAGCCACATTACAGGGTGAGCAACATTTAGCTGAACCTGATACTTCTGGAGCAGATATGGATGACATTCATCATCAAAATAACCACATGAATCCTGACAGTGTCACACTCAAGGGGAGTTGAGTGATACAACTTCTGTTGATCAAGCGATTGCTGAAGTAGCTCCTGCAAGTACAATACCAGCAGCTTCTGAACATGATACTATTCTAACTGAAGGCCCTCCATTGATACATGCCATGTCACAAATATCTCATGCTCCTCCTCTATGGATGAAAGATTATGTTTTCACCTCTGTGACAAGAAAGTACACCATATCATCACCTTTCTCCAGATTACCAATCCTATCTAGGGGTATTTTCTGTATTGACTAAATCTAGAAGCTTCAGAGAGACAACTCAAAATCAACAATGGGTAGAAGCTATAAAGCAAGAGATCAAAGATCTTGAGGATAACTCCACTTGGGAGATTGTTTCTTTGCTCCTGGCAAGAAACCAATTGGATCAAAATGGGTTTACAAGATCAAATATAAAGCCAATGCTGAAATGGACAAGTTTAAAGAGCGACTGATTGCAAAAAGGGTATACTCAATAGGAAGGCTTGAATTACCATGAGACATTTTCTCCGATAGCTAAAATAGTTACTGTACACACTGTTATTAGTGTTGCTGCATCTAAAGGTTGGCATCTTTTTCAAATGGATGTCAACAATGCCTTCCTTTAGGGAGATTTGGTTGAGGAGGTTTACATAGAACTTCCACAGGGATTTCAAAAGCAAGACGAGTATAGGTGTGCATGCTATTAAAATACCTCTATGGACTGAAGCAGGTATCAAGACAGTGGAACATCAAACTCACCTCTGCCTTGTCAGATGATGGATACACACAGAGTGCCCATGATCATTCATTTTTTACCAAGAAGCATGGAATAGACATTGTGATCATCCTCATTTATGTGGATGACCTTCTAATAATAGGAAGTTCTCACTTTTTGATAGATGAAGCTAAGAGTACCTTACACAATTGCTTTAAAGTCAAAGACCTAGGAGAGCTTACATACTTTCTAGGAATTAAAGTCATGAGATCATAGGAGGGTGTTCTTCTAAACTAGAGAAAATATGCATCGAAACTGATTCTGATGCAGGACTGAGTGGTTGCAATCCTGTTGCAACACCAATAGAGCTGAATCACAAACTTATTACAGTGGATTATGACAATTATGTTGGCAGGACAGATGATACACAACTGGAGGAAGTGGGTACCTATCAAAGGCTAATTGGGAAGTTGCTCTACTATTACAAGACCTGATATATGCTTTGTAGTACAAGTTTTAAGCCAATTCATGCAACAATCCAAAAGGTCACATATGGATGCAACACTAAGAATGGTAAAATACATTAAAGGAGCACCAACAAACCGCACCAACAATCCAAAAGGTCATATATAATCGAGTTTTTTTCTCGATGTGACTTGGATTATTGGGTTGGTGCGATTTATTGGTTTCTTCTGTACACCCCTACTTATATCTATATGCCTCTAAAAGGAAAAAAAAAGAAGAAGAGGAAAGAAAAAGCTAAGTGAAAATTCCAAAAGCATTTATGCTAGTATGAGCATATGGGAATTTTCGGTCCCCTTACTCAACTAATCTATACATACGATGTGGCTCAGAGTTGCTCGGGACATCAAAATATCTACTCTGTTTTATTGACAAAATTGCCAAGTTATACTAGATTGTTCTGATTTCTAAGTGCCCACTAGGCTAATGTCTACATTAACCAACACAAATAGATTCATTTTCTGTTAACTGATTGTATTGATTTTGCAGTTATTTCTCCCTCTTGCCTAATTATCAGGTAATGGATTATTGAAAATCCAGAATCAGGTAAGAGGTATTAGGCTGTTATTTTTTTTTGGACATCTTAAGTTGAGAAGCAGGTTAAATATTCACAACTAAAATAATAGAGAAAAAAAAGAAAAGAAAGAAATGACTTATTTTTGGTGGCCACCTGGGGCTTTGGGGTTTAAGAAAGAGTAAAAGAAAAGAAAATCAAATCTTGTATCATCTTTCCATTCCCTTTTGCAAGTTGTTTGGGATTGAAAAGGAAAGGTGCTTGACTTTTTCAAGAATTTTCAAAGGCCCTAAGCTATCTGCATGAAAAGAGGGCATTAATGAAATATCCACTTTCACATGCATTGGCCACCACTAAGCTGCTCCACCTTTTTGTATAACAACGGTATTTGATTAAATTTGCGCGCACCTTAATTATTTTTTCGGGTACCTATTAACTTTCATTAGCACTAGTCGGGTAACTCTGTCCTCATGTTTTACATAGATGAAAACAAATCATATAAATTTTTTTTGTTGATGTTGGAAATTGAACCATACTTGTTGCCTTATCTCAATTGCGCCTTGAGTCGAGGGTGTATCGGAAACAACCTCCCTATCTTTATAAGGTAAGGGTAAGGTTTGTATACACACTACCCTCCCCAAACCCCATTTATGGGAATACACTTGGTTCGTTATTGTTGTTATTGTTGTTGGAAATTGAACTATAGTGTTCTATATTTTTCACTCACTTCATCGATCGTTAGGCCAGATTCCACCCTTATATGCTCCTATGCTATTTCAGTTGAGTCCCAACTTTTACCTATCTTAAGTAGTTCATGCAGTATATCTTTGAAGTTGGGAGTTATTTTAAAAACATTTCATGAGTTTTTATTTAAAAGACCTTCCTGTTGATATTCAAGCCTTCATGATGTCTTCTTTGAAACAAATCAAGAAGAGGCACAGTCATATAACAACATCAAAAGTTAAACACATAATCTAAAAAGGCTAAAGTATTATTTAGATCACCAAGAAAATGGAAAGATGGAGCTGCTTTCCAAGCTACTTTTGGCATTTACACATTTGACATCTGGTGCATCCAAATCTCTCTCTTTCCTTTTCTAATGGACAGCTGTATAAAGTTATATACATTGAAGAACACTGTCGCACCTCCTTTTTACCTACACCTCCGAGAGGGCATAAGGAAGTTTTTTTCTATTTAAGTGACAATCGAAACGGGATTATTTATTTAAAAAAAATCAGAATCGCCACTTGGGATAATTTATGGTGTCCTAAGTCACCGGTTTAAAATCCCGAATCGAGGAAAAGATTGACTCTGTTTTATAGTCCGCGAACATAAATCCGGGTAAGGAATTCTATTAACCCAGGAGAAGGTGTTAGGCATTTCCGGGTTCGGTGGTTCTAGCACGGTTGCTTTGATCATACTTGGCTTTTCAAAAATTTTTAATTACTTATTTTAGAACCTCTGTGCATTTATCTTTTACCTCTTTTAAATTAAGAAAAATTATCTTGAAAGTAGTCATGTGTACGTGTACCCATTTGTTTGGCGCGTCAAAAATCATGTCACGCGAACGTGTCCACAATTAATAACGCTTTATTTTTATTAAGAAAATTTGGGCCGAAGTTGCGCGAACGCATACTCCGATTTTATTTTTAGAATCGCAATCATATCACGCGAATGTGTCCACAACCGCGATAGTATATTAAACGGCCCTAAAGCTTTTTCTAAGAACATTCCTCATTAATAGCTAATTAAAGTATTTGGGAGGGCCATAGAAATTTGCTAAATGGCGCACCTCGAACTCAAAGAATTTTAAAAGAAATGATTAAATGGGGGCCACACATTTGAGATTTTATTTGGCATGGCGCACCTCAATTTTAATTTTGAAAGGAAATTCATTGTGTTATCTAATATGGCTCAACCCTACTATTTAAATAAAACTCAATTATCCAAACATTGATGGGTAAAAGCTTTTGTTATGGTCTAAGCTAAAGGAATACATTTATAGAAGAAAAAACCTAATGGTGTAAAATTAAAATTTTAGGCCCAGCGCGGGGCCAATAGCCACAGACATGAAATTGCTCTAATTACCAATTGGCATCAATACAGGCTGGCCCAAGAGAAAGCCCAAATTTAAACAAGACCGGCTTCAACCAACAATGAGGTCCTTGGTTCATGACAAATGCCTTCAAGGCTTTGGGCCTGAACTAGGCCCAGCCCTAGCAGAAAAGAAGGCAACGATGGGCATTGCTCAGGGATTTAAATCCTTGTGAGCCCAACCATAAAAATTAGGTCCTACATTATCATGTCCATTTAAAATACCAATCAACTCGTTCCAAACTAGGAATATTGCAATTAATTTAGCAGAAGTACATAATTTCTAATTTAATTAGTCATTCAATTTATCAAATTCAAAATCAATTTTCACATATTTTCGCATGAATCTCAACCTTAAAATCAGATGGGACCGTGCTTGCACTTTAATTCTCCAAACTCAATACACAAGATAACATGAAGAGTTCAGGCTCGTAGAGTCCATTTAGATGACCTTTTTGATTAAGTATAACAACACAAATACCAATTGTAGAATGGACAAAACTTCACCATGACAACACCTAATTCCAAACTACAGAAAAAAAAGCAACTAATATACTCAAGCGATCTATCCTTATAACATGTTTAACCGTCCATTTACATATGAGATTTCATTTATTATTACAAGACCTAGAATCCAAGCAATCATTCTAAATAATCAACAACCTTGAATCATGGAGCATGAACAAGCAGACCAATACATGCGGAAAACTAAGTCACTATAAAGCAGGGTAAACCAAAAACATAATGTAACAGAATCTATCAAAATTACAGCAAGGGCTAATGCATCCATTTGGATTCAAACTCATGTTCTTGGATCTTTACATAAATTCAAACTTGTAGCACATCATTGATTAACAATGGTTCAAAGAAAAAAATACCTGGAAATAAGAGTAGAAGGGGGTAAGATTTAACAGTAGAAATAACAATATCCAGGAGCAAAAATAAACCAAGGAAATAGCCTTAAACCAAAAATTGATGCTCAACAATCAAAATCAACAATCAAACTTCAAACCAAGCTTTTAAAAACCCCAAATTAACCTCATCTCAACCCAGATTGCTTAGAAACTATTTCAGGAATTAGAAATTAAAAAGATCACAAAGTAACTCAACGAAAAGTAACTTCAACTAACTTCAAAACAAAAAACCCCTTCTAAACGTACAAAATAGCACCAAGCTTAATCCATTTCAATCCTCAAGCTATTCAGAAATTATTTCAGCTGTTGAAGACTTCCAAAATCAAAGGAAAGAAAAAACTCAATGAGAACAGTAGATTTTTTTTCGTTTGTATCTCTGAATTATATTGCTAATGGCTGCCTGTATTTTCTGGAATTCTATCACTGAAGTTCTGCCTTGAAAGGCAAGAAAAAGTGCCTTTTATAGGCAAGAAAATAGGGCAGCACTTAGGAATTAATTTTTTCACTTAGGCCCTTTGTGAATTTTTATTTTTGCTTAGAGACACCTAGTTCAATTTCAGTTTTGCAGCCAATTCCCCTTCCCCAGCTTCTAGGAAGCTTCCTAGGCGGTTATAAAAGATTCCCTTATCCCAATTTCCTAAACTACCCTTCCAATCTATGAGAATTACCCTTCAGAAACCCAAATGGGTCATGGGTTAAATGACCCAAATGACTTGAGCCCCAAATTGAAATTGTTGTTCTTGCGCAAATGGGTCATAGCCAACCAAAACCCAAACGACACAACTTAATAAAGTATAAGCACATGCTAAAATGGTCTAAGTAATTAAAAATCTATACTAATCGACTTACTAACTTGAATCAAACCAACTGATAAACCCAAATTAAATTGATTAAGGGATAAATACACTATTTAAGCAAAAAATTTAGAACTATGCTTGCACAAAAAATTATTCTGGAGAAATAAATAAATAAAAATAAAAAGAATCAAGAGAAGAAACACTGAAGATAGATACCAACAAAGAAGCAAAAAAAAAGGAAAAATACCAGGGATAACCTTAGACAGTAACTGAGCTTGGGAAAAGACTTCGAATCTTCCAATTTTCCAGCCAAATTCGATGTTAATCTTGTGTTCTTATCAAGAACACACGATTAAAATCAAACTTGGCTTGAAAATTTAATATAGTCTCACTTCAGGACATATTTGAGATTTAGGGTTCGACTTTGTGATCTAATATTCGAAGAACTCTAGAACGATTCGAAGGAAAAGAAACACAGATTGAGGAAGATGGGGTGAGGAGGATTCCATGGTGTTACTTTGGTGGAGGTTGGTGATGGAGCCGCCACCGATGGCGATGGGAAATAAGGGTGGCTGGCTAGGGTTTGGAATTGGTTGGACTCTCTGAAGAACGAGAGAGACGAGATGGGGGGTTGGGTTTTCAGACACTTCATTAGAACCTACTTCAGGGCTGTTGGATCAAAGATTCTCGATGGCTGGGATCGACAGGGGGGAAACGAGGTCGTTTTGATGAGAAGGGGGGCTAGACCGGGTGATTACGTGGGTTTGGGCCGGGTCACCGAGTTTCAGAAGGGGGGAGGTTTGGGCTGAGGGGTTCGTTTGGGCCCGGGGGAGGAGAAATGGATTTTGGCCCCATTGAAGTTCTTCTTCTCTTAATTCCTATTTCAAAACACTTTTCCAAAAATTCTTTTTCTTCTTTTTTCCAAAACTAAAATAATACCCAAATTAATTCCTAGAACCTAATTAACTAAAACTAATTAAGCCTAAATGACAATTGACACTATTAATTAAAAACAAATTAAAAAAAAAAAAACAACTCAAAAATAGAAGTTAAAATTAAAAATGTAAATTAAACTATTTTTGTAATTTTCTCTTTTTTTATAAAATAACTTAATTACTAATTAATTCTTGAAAATGCAGAATTAACTCCTAAATGCACGTGCAACATATTTTTGTATTTTTTATTAATAAAAATGCGCATAGACAAAATTCAAACAATTAAAAAAATGCCACAAAATTGCAAATAATGAAAATAAACTCATTTTCTTGAAATTTTTGGAGTAATTCATATAGGGCAAAAATCACGTGCTCACAGCTGCCCTTATTTTCTCGGAAATACGAAATATTTCGGGAAAAGATAAAGTCAGAGGATACGAGCGATTTTTGCCCGTTTGAATACTTCGTGGGAAGCATTTTAAAAGATTTGACCGCACCCTACTCCCGAGGTTGCCTGCATATCCTTGGCTAAAAAGGAATCAGGTCAGTGTAGTTTAGGAATGTTTGGTAGCTGAGAATACCATGAAGCTGTGATTTCACTTTTGCTGCTGCTGCTATTGCTTACTGAACTCCCTTATTACACCATGTCAAGATAAAAAGAAGCTAGAATAGACTATGATCTATTCATTACAACAATCCTACCTATATCTTCAAACTTGCTCTTGTGGTTCTTGTTGCCTTGTTGATGCCGACTTGAATTGTAATCTGAGATGTTTTCCCTTTCTCCAGGTGGATGCCTGATTGCTGAACTCGAATTGTACTTTGAGATGTTTTCCCTTTCTCCAGGTGGACGCATGACTGCTGAACTTGAACTGTATTTTGAGATGCTTTCCCTTTCTCCAGGTGGAAGCCTGGCTGCTGAACTCGAATGTATTCCCGTGCTCTATAGGTGGGCGCCTGACTACTGAACTTGAATGTATTCTAGTGCTCTCCAGGTGGGCTCCTGACTGCTGAACCTGAATTATATTTCCATGCTCTCCAGGTGGGTGCCTGACTGCCGAACTTGAATTGTATTCCCGTGCTCTCCAGGTGGGCGCCTGACTGCCGTACTTGAATTTTATTCCCGTGCTCTCCAGGTAGGCCCATGACTGCCAAACTTAAATTGTATTTCCGTGCTCTCCAGGTGGGCTCCTGACTGTTGAACTTGAGTTGTATTCCCGTGCTATCCAGGTGGGCACCTGACTGCTGAACTTGAATTGTATTCCCATGCTCTTCAGGTGGGCTCTTGACTGCTGAACTTGAATGTATTCCCGTGCTTTCGAGGTGGGTGCCTGACTATTGAGCTTGAATGTATTCCCATTCTCTCCAGGTGAGCACCTGACTGCTGAACTTGAATGTATTCCCGTGCTCTCCAAGTGGGCGCCTGACTGCTAAAACTTGAAATGCTTCTCCCTGTTCTCTAAGTGGGTACCTGATTTCAACAATAATAGACAAAACAAAGACAACATTTTCCCCACTTTGGTAGCTGGGCACATATGTAAGTGTTAAATTGAATCTTGTTACAAAATATTCTAAGAATTTGAAAGCTAGATCTCATTATCCATGAGGGTCTTGACAACTCCTAATTAATTTACAGTTTTAGATCTAAATTATATCTTCTAAAGGTATTACTTCCACTGAATCTTGTTATCTAAGAGGGTCTTAAAACTATATTCCATTATCCGAGAGGGTCCTGAAAATCAAGTATTATCTTAAAAGTGACAATTTTTATGGCTGAATTATACTACCCTACAACAGAACTCTTACGGTTGAATTATACTTCACTACAAAAGATATTATGCTACATCTTGTTATCTAATGAAAATCTTAAATCTAGGTCCCATTATTCATAAGGGTCCTGAAAACTCCTAATTGAATCCTATCTCAAACATGCAAACTTTGAAACCAATTTATATTTCTTTGGAGTAAGACTTATACTAGATCTTGCTACGCATTATTGTTAGTAACTTTAAACTAGGTCCCATTTTCAATGAGGGTCCTGAGAATTTACGGTTATACCTGTCTGGTGCTTGCCTTTCCTTACGGTGGGATTCTCAAACAAATGAGATTTTCTGCCCTTGTTTCAAATCAAAGAAAAATCTTGTCAGTTTAAAAAAATATGGTGGTTGGTTCGTGGCCTTGACTTTGAGGGTGATTTCTCCTTCACTTTCCATGATAACTAATTTCCACTCGAAGACCTTGCTTGTTTATTGACTAACCACTTTTTTTGTTACCCTTAACACAGAAAATATCTCTTCTTCATTCAGACCCAATACCCTCTATCTGTTGCATTGCTCATGAACTGATATTTACCAACCTTTGTATCTCACATGAACCCCAAAGCATGTCAATTGCCACCCCTTCAGTGTGTATGCTGTTCTTATTTTACTCAAACCACTGGCTTTGGCCTTGAGGTCTATTGCTCCGTCGCTAGCCATGATAACTTCGATTTATTCTTGGAAGATCTTGCTTGTCACTGGTTTACCACCCTTTTGTCAATCTTATCACAGAAAATACCTTTGATCCATTCACCCTAGCCATCATTCTGTTGCATTGTCCATGAATTAATATATATCCAATCTTTGTACTTCACACGAATCCCAAAGCATGTTGATTGTTACCAGCTTAGTGCACTTGTTGTTCTTTCCGGACTTATGACACTTTGATATGCTAACCAGATCCTGTTTTGTGCAATTGGAAAGCTGGTGGAAAATTTTGAAGTTATTTCTCACTTGTTTTGACCAGACAGACTCAGGAAGATGAAGTAAACAAAACAAAAGGAACAGAGTAAAGGACAAAGGAAAGAGATGATTCTTAACAAGAAAGATATAAAGTAGAAACCTATCAGATGTAGATACCAACTCTAATGACCATGACATGCAACTGTGGATATTTTGTCAAGCAATTCTGATGTTCAACTCCTGTTATACCCCCAAACCGTGAAACTGGGCTTTGATGCTCCGTCGTTATTTATCTTTCACAATCTCCGTCTGGTGATTTCCCATCTGATTCTCAATTCTTATTCGACTTGTAGTACACGAAGAGTTTTCACCATCAAGCCTCACTCATTTTATTTTTCTCTCAACTTACAGTTGCCTCAAGGTGCCCGTGAGGGTTTTCACCAATAAGACTCTCTCATTTTTTATTTCTCTCAGCTCCCGTTGCCTTACGGTGCCCGTGAGGGTTTTCGCCAATAAGACTCTCTCATTTTCATTATCTTTCCTGCTTGGACTGGAGTGTTGCCCCTGACATTAATCACCTTTACTTGCTCGACTTGGCATCTTATGAAGACTGATCAGAAGGTCTTTCTTTGGATCGTAACGTGGGCTTTTGGATAGGGTTTAGAAAGAAAGGGTATCAAAGGCTCAAAACAATTCAAATGGGTTAAAAATTACAACTTTTGGAATTAGACTTCTTACAACAACCACAACTTCTGCCCCAGTTTCTTTGCTTGGGGATTTTTGGATTTTATTTTGATGGGACCGAACCGTGAGACTGCCAGCGTATGCTTTAAAGGAATCAGGTCGAACGTAGTTCATGTCATAGGAATTACTTTGTTGTTGTGATTTTTCTTCCTCTTTCTCTTCTTTTCTTTTCTTTCTTCCTTTCTCTTTTTGTTGTTTTGTTGTTTTATTGTTTTTTTCTTTTTCTTTTTCTTCTCTTTTTCTTCTTCTTTTTTCTTTTCTCATTCTTTTTTCCTCTCTCTTTTCATTCTTTTTCTTTTCTCTTTTTCCTTTACTTATCTTTCACTCTTGTGTTCCTGATATTTGCTACTGATTCCAAAAGAGGGGTATGAAAGAAAATAAATAAGGCTCAAAGGGGTAACAAAGGATAAAGTGTTTAGATAGCAGAATAAAATACCTTCGTCATTCCAATCTTCAAAACATGCGAAGTACAAATAACACAATTAAGCAAAGTAGGAAAAACATTCGTAACATCTTTTGATTGTGCCAGAATTGATAACCATATCTAGCCATTCGTCTCCTACTTCTATTAAATACCAAGCATTATTGGACAACATTCTCACTTTCATTACCACGAATGGCCCCTGTCAATTTGGGCAAACTTGTCGTTAGCTTCAACCCGATGCAATATGATACATTTCAATAGTGTTTCTTTATGTTCTATATGCCCCAGTTTCACATAGTTCGAACTCCAAATGATCTCTAAGTGTCCAAATCTATTCCTATTTCCCTCAAGTGCCCCTGTCATCTTCAAAATTATTTCAATGCTTCATAACTAAACTAACTTTTGAGCTCAGGCTGAGAATTACGTATGCATGTCATGTCACTAGAGCCAACATGAAAAGAATTATAGAAAGAAAAGAGAACTAAACAAAAGAAAATGGCTAGAAATAACAGAAAATAGGAAATTACATTAGACAGGTGGTGAAACGGTTCGAACAACAAGACAAGAAAACTAGAATAGGGTTACAACCCTGGAACAAACCTAGACAGCACTAAACGAGCTACTACAACTAAACAAACCAGGCAAAATGAAAGGATTGAAGGGTTTGAGTCACAAGACATTATCTGGATTACAACCCTGAAATAACCCGAACAACAGAAATGACAACAAAATAAACCACAAAAACTCCACTCCTGCTGACCAAGAAATGGAGCGTCTTCCAAATTACCGAGCGCGACATCTTAACCACTGAGTTTCGCATCAATATTTCTAAGACCATTATCAAATTTAATCAACAAGTTCCCAAGAGGATTCACATGCTCCCTGCCACTGTCATTGACCACAAATACCCCTTCTTGAATCATTCTTTCTATTTTCCTTTTCAAAGAGCGACAATCTTCAATGCTATGCCCCCGGACATTAGAGTGGTACATGCATCGAACAACAGGATCAAAGCCTTTCGCATATGGGTCTGGAGTATAGCTGAAGAGTAGCTCAATCATGCCAGAATGCTTTAGGTTTTCAAACAAACTTGTGTAGGATTCTCCGATGGGCATGAAATTATCTTTTTCCCTTTATTTCCCTCCATGCCTAAGTTTTCTAAGATTGTTGGATGCTTGAAAATGTTGTGAAGGAACATGAGAACTTTGGGATGCTGGTGCTCGCCCTAATGAGTGACCTGTTGGTTGGACAGATGGTCGGATGTTGTTCGGCGGATAATACTGATGTGACCTATGTGGAGTAAGGGGTGTTCACGGGGCTGGTTTTGAGGCTGAAAGCGTTTAGCAAGAACTACCACCGGACTCTGTCGTCGGCGAGGCTCAGTAACACCTTTTCTATCAACGAGAGGGCTATCCCGAGCAACTTGTTCGTTCTATCTGAGCCAAAAAGCCTTAAAACTTTCCTTGGGTTTCTTTTCCATCTGAGATAGGGAGGAGTGGTCTGGGACAATGTCTATATTTCACTAAAAGCGTCGCACAAAATCTTGAGCCATGTTGCCCAATGTACGCCACTTCCCGACATTTTGACGATTATGCCATTCCAAAGCTGTCCCAGTCAAGCTCTTACCGAAATATGCCATCAACAAGTCATCTTTCTATCCAACACTTCTCATTTCACTGCAATAGACCCTTAGGTGGGCTACCAGATCTCCACCCCTATCATACAAATTAAACTTTGGCACTTTAAACCCTGCAGGCTGGCGAACGTCAGGGAACATACCCAACTCTTCGTAAGACATGTTAACCTGGTCTCCCATTCCTTGCTTGTTCTTTAAGGACTATTCCATGCCTTTCAACCTCTTGGGTATACCATCTCGCCTTTCTCTTCATATAACCTTTTCAACTTCAACATGAGGCTCATCTTGGGAGCTCTTCTTGTATGAATCAAGAACCTTGTGGGCAACCTCTGAGGGGTAATATTGGGCATCATGAGCTTTGAGTATGTGTCCATTGTCGGGAATAATGGATATGACAGGAGGGAAATTTTGGGGAGAGGTAATTAGAGGAAGAGTGATAAAGCTGCTAGGGTGGTTTGGAAAGTTATGATAAACAGGTGGATCTGGAGAGTATGGGGAACCATCCGGCACTACGACCGGAGTTTGGGTAAGGGCAGCATCTAGAAAGCTAGGTGGTGGTAGGGGCGGTTCCTTCCCAGTCATCCAAGCCTGATACTTATCCTCTATGTATTGTCTTAACATCTTTACCTCATCAACCAACTCATTGTTCTGTTCAACCAACTGTTTTTGGGCACCGGTATCAACCAACTCAGTTCTGTTGTTGTCTGCCATTGCCTTTTGACTTTGTGTTGCAGAGTGGAGTGACTACTCTAAGAATCACAAACCAACCACTTTTCTGCTATGAATATAACAAAATGAAGCCATTATGTTAGCGTTAGGGCATTTAACATAAGATAATCTCACTTTTTGTGCAATGCACCTAGCCACAGTTATCAGTTCTAAAATGACTTCGAGGGTACGAAGATTAGTTGGCATCATTCCAACCATTCTTTTCTTTGCTTTTCTAGCATTTTCTTGCTCATTTTCGTTCCTCTTTTTCCTTCTAATTATCACTCTTTTCTTTCCTCTCATTTTTCACATCCCATGATTTCACTTTTTTTCTTTTTTCTCTTTTTTTTCCTTTTGATAAATAAAAAAATGATTCGATCGAACCCTATGTAGGTTGCCTACGTATCATGACCCTGCATGAATCAGATCTTTGCGTAGTTCTAGAAGATCGGGAATAAAGTAAACAAACTAACATTCTCCTTTTTTCTTTTTCACCTTAATGACTACTCTGATGAGAAAAGAGAGATAAAAGAAGCAAATCTTTTTTTTTTAATTTTCTAGACTTAATGTTCCATAACCTATTCCAAACTCAAGCTTAACGAGCATATATTTTTTGCTTCTTTTTTTTTTGAAACAAGCACTCTATGGGAAATTACAAAGGCAAAACCCTAAAAGAGAAATATTTTTTGATTCTTTTTTTGGTTTTTAGGAAGAAAATCTAAAGAATAAATCACAGAAAAATATTTTGAATTTTTATTTGGTATCCTGACGCAAGATTTCGAAACAAGCAATGAAAAGATGAAACAAAATATTTTTAGATTTTAGTTTTGATTGCCTAAAGAAGAAATTCTAATGATAAACAAATATAAAGTATGTCTTTTCTATGTACAACATCCTAAAGTTCTAATAAAAATAAAAATAAATTTTTCTTTTTCATTTTTCACTAATTTCCTAAAGAAACATCTTAAAATAAAATCTTTTTTGGACTTTGGAATTAATACCTTAAAGAAAACCTTTTAAAGAGGTAAGAAAACCTTTTAAAGAGGTACTAAAATAAAATTCTCTTTTTTTTGGAATTGTTAGTCCTAATATACTAAAGGAAGTATAAAAATATACTTTTTTTAAAATTTCTAGACACTAATTTCCTAAAACAAAACCACCTCAAACATTTTTTTTCTTGATTTCTAGGAGTAGTATTTCTAAAGAAAATTCTAACGGAAATATAAAAACACAAAATATCTTTTTTGGATTTTTGAGTTACACCACACCTTTTCAAATACAAAATAAAAGTACAATAACAGAAACTTGACATTACTATACAAAACTAGAAGATAAAAGACAACATAAAAAAATAGACTCAAAACACAAAAAGAAAAATCTCCTTAAGCAACTCCTGAATGATCCTTATTGGATGGTCTCGGGGTGTCTTTCATGCTCAAACTCCGGTAGGTAAATCCACACCTGCATGAAAAAACTTAAACCAACACTATTTGAGACAATAACATTCTCTATTAGACACATGCATGACATGGTTGCGATTATTTTTGCAAAATGAATTATTTAGCCAAAAGGTGGATAGAAGTGCAAACTTTAGCTAAGACCCCGCAAAGACAAGAACCTAAGATTTACTAGGAAGACCGGACCCTATGTGGGTTGCCTATGTATCACGCCCTGAAAGACGAGAATCAGGTATGCGTAGTTTGGGCAGATTGGATACTGTTGGAAAAAAAAGAACATATTTTTTGCTTTTTCTTGAAAAATGACAAACCATGCAGAATCTTTTTTGGATTTTCCTTTCTTCTTTTTTTTTTTTTTTTGATATTTTGATTTTCGAAAAATGATGAAAAGTGCAACATTTTTTTTTGAATTTTCAAACTTTTTTTTAACAACATAATTTGACCCAACTCGCTTTATCTTCACACTTCAACCTCTTTGTTTTATATTTTTTTTATTTTTTCATTTGTCCTCAGTTATCATTGGTCCGCCAAATGACTCTTTTACCCTAGAATAAATGCAACATGAGCACATAGGATGCATCAAGATGGTCTGTTATTTTGGGTACACCTGTCCTAGATGGACCCAACCCTTATGTTGAGTCCCCTAAGTCGAATGTGCATGAAGCAAACGACATTCCTACTAGGATCCGGCATGAGGCTATGTTTTTCTAGATTTAAATCCTGGGGTTTTGTTCTAGACTTGGGGTACCCGAGCGACAACTGGGGCCGAAGAGGGGGCGACGTACCGGGAGCACTGAAGTCTGCCCGGCCTTGTCGCTTGCCCAACCTCGTTCTATTTGGTATAATTTCTACAGAAAAGCGGGCTACGCGAACGTATGAACCATTTTTAGAAGACTCAAAAGGGTGGCGTAAGAAGATAATTATATACAATTCAACAATATTAAAGCGATAAACAGATAGCATTTAGCACAAAAAAGTTCACAGAATACAATAATATCAACGATAAAAAAATCCAAGTAAAAATCATGAACAAGCTCGAATTCTTGAACCCTGAACCAAAAGTTATGGGTTCTAATTCCCCAGCAGATTCGCCAGAGCTGTCACACGTCCTTTTTACCTACACCCCCGGGAGGGCATAAGGGAGTTTTTTCCAATTTAAGTGACAATCGAAACGAGATTATTTATTTAAAAAAAAATCAGAGCCGCCACTTGGGATAATTTATGGTGTCCCAAGTCATTGGTTTAAAATCCCGAATCGAGGAAAAGATTGACTTTGTTTTACAGTCCGCGAACCAGAAATCTGGGTAAGAAATTCTGTTAATATGGGAGAAAATGTTAGGCATTCCCGGGTTCTGGTTCTAGTACGGTCGCTTTGATCATACTTGGATTTTCAAAATTATTTAATTACTAATTTTAGAACCTGTGTGCATTTACCTTTTATCGTTTTTAAATTAAGTAAAATTATCTTGAAACGGGTCACGCATACGTATAACCATTTGTTTGGCGAGTCAAAAATTAGGTCACGCGAACGTATCCACAATTAATAATACTTTATTTTAATTAAGAAAATTTGGGCCGAAGTTGCGCGAACGCATACTCCGGTTTTATTTTTAAAATCGCAATCATGTCACTTGAACGTGTCCACAATCACGATAGTATATTAAATGGACCTAAAGATTTTTCTACGAATATTCCTCATTAATAACTAATTAAAGTGTTTGCGAAGGCTATAGAAATTTGCTAAATGGCGCACCTCAAACTCTAAGTATTTTAAAAGAAATGATTAAACGAGGGCCGCGCATTTGAGATTTTATTTGGCATGGCGCACCTCAATTTCAATTTTGAAAGGGAATTCAAACTACATTTGGAGGGCCATAGCTAATTGTGTTGTCTTATATGGCTCACCCCTACTATTTAAAGAAAACTCAATTATCCAAACATTGATGGGCAAAGGCTTTTGTTATGGTCTAAGCTAAAGGAATACATGTATAGAAGAAAAAGACTAATGGAGTAAAATTAAAATTTTAGGACCAGCACGGGGCCCAATAACCACAGACATAAAATTGCTCTAATTACCAATTGGCATCAATCCATGCTGGCCTAAGAGAAATCCCAAATTTAAACAAGATCGGCTTCAACCAATAATGAGGTCTTTGGTTCAAGACAAATGCCTTCAAGGCTTTGGGCCTGAACTAGACCCAGCCCTAGTAGAAAGGAAAGTAGCGATGGACATTGCTCAGGGATTTGAATCCTTGTGAGACCAACGATAAAAACTAGGTCCTATATTATTATGTCCATTTAAAATACCAATCAACTGGTACCAAACTAGGAGTATTGCAATTAATTTAGCAGAAGTACATAATTTCTAATTCAATCAGTCATTCAATTTATCAAATCCAAAATCAATTTTCACATATTTTTGCATGAATCTCAACTTTAAAATCAGATGGGATCGTGCTTGCACTTTAATTCTCCAAACTCAATACACAAGCTAACATGAATAGTTCAGGCTCGTAGAGACCATTTAGATGATGTTTCTGATTAAGCATAACAACATAAATCCTAATTGTAGAATGGACAAAACTTCACCATGACGAATCCTAATTCCAAACTACAGAAAAAATCAACTAATATACTCAAGCGATCTATCCTTATAACATGTTTAATAGTCCATTTACATATGAGATTCCATTTACTATTACAGGACCTAGAATCCAAGCATTCATTCTAAATGATCAACAACCTTGAATCATGGAGCATGAACAAGCAGACCAATTGTCACAACTCGGATTTCCCACCATCGGGAGTCGTAATGGCGCCTACTATCGGAGCTAGGCAAGCCAAACCTTTTAAATAATTTCCGATAATAACCCAACAATAATAATAGAAATATAACGAGTCATTTAAATTAAAGCAGATGTTTTTAAAACATAGATAATTGAAAAACCAAAAATGCGGAAGTTTAACATTTCTCTACCCAAGACTTGTGTCGCTATCTCACGAACTACTAAAGAGTGCTACAAACAAGTATGAATAGAAATACATAAGTGTTTGTCTCGGTACAATGAAAACAAACTAAAAACATAGAAAGGGACTCAGCCTGCGAATGCCAGCTAGGCTACCTCGTAAGTCCCTGGACTGAAGTCAGCTCCCGATCAATATCCTACAGCTGTGGTTCAAAAGCTGCTCCGGTACCGTAATTTGTGCAAAGAGCATATAAGTGTAGCGTCAGCATAACCGACCCCATGTGCTGGTAAGTGCCTGGCCTAACCCCGACGAAGTAGTGACGAGGCTAAACTGGACTACCAAATCAACCTGTGCAGTTCAATATATATATGCAATAAAAGGAAAGAATACAGAAATTAAGCAGTTAAGAGGGAGGGGAGCATACTATGGGGGAAAAGTACAGTACGGATATAAAATTAGCAATTTAAGTAAGAAACAGGGCAGTAACAACAATTAACGAGAGTAGAAAAAATCAACAGTTGCAAGATATCAACCTTCGTGCTTTTACTATCATTCTCACCAAAGGAAATCAAATAAAGTACACGGCATCACCCTTCGTGCTTTCCCTCACATGACTCTTATATCATGGCACGGAATGATCCTTCGTGCAACTATAATCAAATCGGAGCACGGAATGTACCTTCTTGCATAAATAATCAAAACATGGCACGGGATGACCCTTCGTGCAAATAGAATCAAAACATGGCACGGAATGACCCTTCGTGCAAATATAATCAAAACATGGCACGGAATGACCCTTCGTGCATTATCACTCTTCCTCACCCAAATAGTAATCACAACCAAATGGGGCGAGGGGATAAACAAATAATAAGAAATGTCCCGGCGAGGAAAAAACATAATTAAACAGCTAAATCCCGGCAAAGGAGCAACCACAATAACTTTCCCATCCCGATAAGCGAGATAATCAATATACTCAAACCATCCCGGCAAGGGATTAATCATATCACTTTCTATTACCTTCATTTCTTACCCAATAGTCTTTTTTTTGTTCGAGCCAATGCTCCAAAGAGTTTACAATTCACTATCAATCCTCATACTCTTCACATTTCATATGATTCAACAATTAATAGGGAAGAGTCATAACAATATCAGAATAAGTACAAACAAGGACCCACGGTCATGCTAGACACCGGTGTATAGATACTCGTCACCATGCCTATACACCATACTCAACATTTAGCAAATAGCAAACAACACCCTAATCCTATTCCCTCAAGCCAAAGTTAGAACAAACACTTACCTCGAATGCTCCAAACTCAACTCAATCCTCTGAAGAGCTTTACCCCTCGAATTCACCACAAAACCACTCAAATCTAGTCATAAATTACTTGAATGTATCAACAAATGCTAATTGAATCAATTTGAATGCATGAAGATGAATTTCCCAAAGTTTTACTCAAAAATTCCCAAAATGCCCCCGGGCCCACGTGTTCAAAATTCGAAGTTTGGACCAAAACCCGGTTACCCATTCCCCCACGTGTTCATATCTATGATTTGTTATGAAATCAGATCTCAAATTGAGGTCCAAATCCCCAAATTTAAGAAAACCTAGGTTCTACCCAAAACCCCCCATTTTCACCCATGGAAATCTATGATTTTAAGATAAAAACATGTTTAATAATGATAAAGATTGAAGAAGTTGAGTAAAAATTAACTTACAAATGATTTAGAGAAGATAGGTTTCTTTGAAAATCGCTTATGGAGTGTTTGAGTTGATAGAATGATGAAATGACGTGAAAAATTTTCTAAGTACGAAAAATGCAGGCCTCAGATATGGGAAATGCGAATATGGGTTTGAAATTGCAAACCCAGCAGACCTGGGAAATGCGAGACAACAGTTCGCATTTACGAACATTGAACAGCCCAGGGGTTTTCGCATTTGCGACCAATTGCGTCACATTTGCGATCAAACCCAGTCCGTATTTGCGAGGAAAAGGATCGCATTTGCGGTCCTATGCCCAGGTCCCAGACTCCGCATTTGCGACCCCAAAGCTCGCATTGGCGAGATCTCTTTTTCGAGTTTTCCTTCGCAATTGCAAAAAATCACAGAAGCTCCAAAATACCAGATTTCCCAAGGTTCAAAATGCAACTCGACGCCTACCCAAAACTCATCCGAGCCCCCGGGGCTCCAAACCAAACATGCACTCAACCTCAAAAACATCGTACGGACTTACTCGTGCGATTAAATCGCCAGAATAACATCATATACATAGAATCAAGCCTCAAAACACATAATTTTCTTCTAAACTTCATAAACTTTCAAATTTGGAACTTATAGTCCGAAACACGTCAAACGACGTCCGATTTCAACCAAATATTACAGAAAGCGCTTAAATCACATATAAGACTTGTACCGAGCATCGGAACAAAAATAGGAGCCCGATATCACAGTCATTTAATCAATTTTCATTTCTATTTTCCTTAATAATTCAGAAAAATTCTTTTCTCGGGCTCTAGACCTCGGATTTCGACTCCGGGCACATGTCCGAGTCCCATATATTTCTACAGACCCTCCGGGACCGTCAAATCATGGGTCCGGGTCCGTTTACCAAAAATGTTGACTGAAGTCAACTTTAATCATTTTAAAGCTATATTTTGAAATTTTTCACAGAATTTAACATACAATCTTTTCGGCTACACGCCCGGACTGCGCATACAAATCGAGGCAACTAAAGGTGAGGTTTTCAAGGCCTCCGAAGCACAGAAAAAGAGAGAATTCGGTGATAACCCTTTGGGTCATCACATTCTCCACCTCTAAAACAACCGTTCATCCTCGAACGGACAAAAGAAAAAAGTACCTGTGTCGGAAAATAGATGAGGATAGCGGCTCCGCATATCAGACTCGGACTCCCAGGTCGATGCCTCTGGAGGCTGACCTCTCCACTGGACACGCACTGAAAGAAAACTCTTTGACCTCAACTGTCGAACCTTCCGGTCTAGAATAGCTACCGTCTCCTCCTCGTAAGACAGATCCTTGTCCAACTAGATAGTGCTGAAATCTAACACGTGGGCTGGATCGTCGTGATACCTCCGAAGCATGGACACATGAAACACTAGATGCACGGCTGGCAAGCTGGGCGGCAAGGCAAGTCTATAAGCCACCTCTCCCACACGATTGGGAATCTCAAATAGGCCAATGAACCTAGGGCTAAGCTTGCCCTTCTTCCAAATCTCATCACGCCCTTCATAGGCGATACATGGATCAATACTTGCTCACCAATCATGAAAGCTACATCTCGAACCTTGCTATCCGCATAACTCTTTTGCCGATGACTGAGCCGAACGAAGCCTGTCCTGAATGATCTTGACCTTATCCAAGGCCTCCTGAACTAAATCCGTACCCAATAACCGAGCCTCTCCCGGCTCAAACCATCTGACTGGAGACCGACATCGCCTATCATACAACGCCTCATATGGAGCCATCTGAATGCTGGACTGGTAGCTGCTTTTGTAGGCGAACTCTACTAAAGGCAAAAACTGGTCCCATGAGCCTCCAAAATCAATGACACAGGCTTGGAGCATATCCTCCAATATCTGAATAGTCCTCTCGGACTGGCCGTCCGTCTGAGGATGGAACGCTGTGCTCAACTAAACCTGGGTGCCCAACTCCTACTAAACTGCTCTCCAAAAGTGCGAGGTAAACTACATACCCCGATCTGAAATAATAGATGCCGGCACCCCATGAAGGCGAATAATCTCTCGGATGTAGATCAGAGCTAACCTCTCCGATGAATAAGTGGCTGCAACAGGAATAAAACGCGCTGAGTTGGTCAGCCTATCAACAATGACCCAAATGGAATCAAACTTCTTCCGAGTCATCGGAAGTCCAGTAACGAAATACATGTTAATCCTCTCCCACTTCCACTCGGGAAGCTCAATTCTCTGAAACAAACCACCATGCCTCTGATGCTCATACTTGACCTGCTGACAGTTCAAACATCGATCCACATATGCAACAATATCTGTCTTTATCCTACGCCACCAATAATGCTGCCGCAAGTCCTGGTACATCTTTGCGGCGCATGGGTGAATAGAATACCGAGTGTGGGCCTCGGCTAAGATCAACTCTCGAATCCCTCAACATTGGGCACACAAACTCACCCCTGCAACCTCAAAACACCATCATCATCTAAGGTCACCTTCGTGGCACCTCCACGCTGCACCGTGTCTCTTAGGACACACAAATGGGGATCATCAAATTGCCGATCATGGATAAGCTCCAATAATGAAGAACGAGCGACCGTGTAAGCTAACACTCTACTAGGCTCAGAAATGTCATGTGTCACAAACCGATTGGCCAAGGCCTGAATATCCAAAGCAAGTGGTCTCTGGCTGACCGGAACATAAGCAAGACTACCCATGTTGGCGGACTTCCTACTCAATGCATCGGCCACCACATTGGCTCTCCCTGGGTGGTACAAAATAATAACATCATAATCATTCAATAGCTCCAACCACCTTCGCTGCCTCAAGTTCAACTCCTTCTGCTTGAACAAGTATTGCAGACTCTTGTGATCAGTGCACACCTCACACGTCACACCATATAAGTAATGCCTCCAAATATTCAAAGCATGAACAATGGCTGCCAACTCTAGATCATGGACCGGATAATTCTACTCGTGGATATTCAATTGCCTCAAAGCATAAGCAATGACTCTGCCATCCTGCATCAATACCGCACCAAGCCCAATACGAGAAGCATCACAATAAACTATATAAGGCCCTGAGCCTGTGGGCAAAACCAATATTGGTGCCGTAGTCAGAGCTATATTGAGCTTCTGAAAGATCTCCTCACACTCGTCTAACCATCTGAACTGGGCACCCTTTTGGGTCAATCTGGTCATCGGGGCTGCTATGGATGAAAATTCCTCCACGAACCGGCGGTAATAACCTGCTAACCCCAAGAAACTCCGAATCTCAGTAGCTGATGCTGGTCAAGGCCAGTTCTTGACTTTCTCAATCTTCTTCGGGTCCACCTGAATACCCTATGCTGATACAACATGACCTAGAAATGCAACCGAACTCAACCAGAACTTGAACTTTGAGAACTTAGCATACAACTGACTATCCTTAAGAGTCTGAAGAACCACTCTGAGGTGCTGCTTGTACTCCTTCTGACTGCGGGAGTACACCAAAATATCATTAATAAAGACTATCATGAACAAGTCCAAGTAAGGTTTGAACACTCGGTTCATCAACTCTATAACTGCTGCTGGGGCATTGGTCAACCCAAATGACATAACTAAAAACTCATAATGCCCATACCGAGTGCGGAATGATGTCTTAGGGACATCAGATGCCCTAATCCTCAGCTGATGGTAGCCAGATCTCAAATCTATCTTTGAAAACACCTTCGCACCTTGAAGCTGGTCAAACAGATCATTAATCCTCGGCAGTGGATACTTGTTCTTTATCGTCACCTTGTTCAATTGTCGGTAATCAATGCACATCCTCATCGATCCATCCTTTTTCTTCACAAATAACACCGGCACACCCCAAGGAGAAACACTAGGCCTGATAAAACCCTTCTCTAGGAAATCTTGCAACTGGTCCTTTAACTCCTTCAACTCTGCCGGGGCCAAGCGATACGACGGAATGGAAATGGGTTGCGTGCATGGGGCCAGATCAATACAGAAATCAATATCCCTGTCGGGCGGCATACCTGGCAGGTCTGAAGGGAAAACCTTGGGGAACTCCCGAACAATAGGAACAGAGTCAATAGAAGGAACCTCTGTGCTAGAATCGCGAACATACGCCAGATAAGCTAGACACCCATTCTCGACCATGTGTCGAGCCTTTACATATGAAATAACACTACGGGTGGCATGTCCTAGGTTCCCTCTCCATTCCAATCGGGGCAAATATGGCAAAGCCAAGGTCACGGTCTTGGCATGACAATCCAAGATAGCATGATACGGGGACAACCAATCCATCTCTAATATAACGTCAAAATCCACCATGTCTAAGAGCAATAAATCAACATGGGTCTCGAGACCCTCAAACACTACCACACAAGAACGATGAACTCGGTCGACCACTATATAATCACCCACCAGTGTAGATACATAAACAGGAATACCCAAAGCATCACTAGGCATAGTTAGTTAGGGTGCAAAATAGGACGACACATATGAATACGTAGACCCATGGTCAAATAGCACTGAAGAATCCCTATCACAGACTAGAATAGTACCTGTAATAACAGCATCTGATGACTCGGCCTCTGGCCTGGCTGGCAAAGCATAACACCGGGGCTGAGCCCCACCTCCCTGAACCATGTCTCTAGGACGATCTGCTATTGGCTGACCCCTACCTCTGCCGGTCCGAGCTCTACCTCTATGGTCTCTACCTCCACCTCTATGATCCCTATCCCTGCCTCTAGCTGGCTGGGCGAGCTGTGGATCACCTGGTGCATGAATTATGGGGCGAGGACCCTACTGCTGAGAGCTACCCGAGGCTCGAGGGCAAAATCTAAAAATGTGTTCGGTGTCACCACAACCATAACAAGCCCTCGGCTACTGAGACTGCTGGCCCTGTCAACTTGAATGTCCTCCTCGGAAGCTCTGAAGTACAGGTGCATTGATGGGCTGCTGATCAGAATAATGTTGCTGAGAACCACCACTGCCTGGAGTACAATGAGAAACCTGGAGTGCTGACTGAAAGAGTCTCGGTGAATGGCCTCTACCATAAGAATCCCTACCTCCAGACAAGGTACCACTGAACCTACCAGACTGACGAGGCCTTTTATCTGATACATGACCACCTCCTCGTGCAAGAGTCATCTCCACTCTATGGGCCTCATTGGCCGCCTCCTGAAAGGAAATCTCACTACCAGCTCCCATAGCCATCTGGAGACGGATCGGCTGAATCAATCCATCAATAAAACTTTGCACCCTCTCTCGCTCTGTGGGGAGTATAATAATAGCATGGCATGCCAAATCAATGAACGATGTCTCATACTAGGTGACTGTCATGGAGCCCTGCTGGAGGCGCTCGAACTGCTTGCGAAGTACTTCCCGCTGAGTGACTGGAAGAAACTTATCCAAAAAAAAACTCTGCGAACTGATCCCATGTCAATGTTGGCGACCCTGCTGGTCTAGATAAACAATAGTCCCTCCACCAAGTCTTGGCGGATCCTGCAAGCTGAAAGGTGGAGGAATCGACCCTATTGGTCTCTGTAATACCCAGAGTTCGGAGGATCTCGTGGCAGCTAAATAAGAAATCCTGTGGATCCTCTGAGGAAGCACCACTGAATATGGTGGTGAAGATATTGGAGAACCTATCAAGCCTCCACAAAGCATCCGAAGACATCGCCGGTCTGGGCTGCAATACTTGGCTGAGTTGCCACAGCTGGCTGAACCACTGGGACATGAGCCTGGGAGCTACCTGCTTCAGAGTACGTGTAGCAGGAGTCTGAACTCCTCCTCCAGCCTGAGAAGTGGCTGGTGCTATTGGAAGAAAACCCGTTCTAGTGACGCTTTCCATAAAACCTGCCAATCTAACTAAAGCATCCTGAAGATCTGGGGTGACCATGACCCCTCCTGGGACTTGAGCTGGGCCCACCGGAGCTGTTGGGGCTAGAACCTCCTCATCATAGTCAATATGAGGCTTCACCTCTGGGACTGCTGCCTGGGGCTGAGCTCTGCCCCTACCTCGGCCTCTAGCACGGCCTCGGCCTCTACCCCTCGCAGGAGCTGCTACTGGGGGCTCGAGCTGCTGCGCGGCAGAAGAGGAAGCACGTGTTCTTGCCATCTGCGAAAGAATAGAGTAGAAAGACAATCAGTATTTGAGAAACAGAATCGCACGACAAGAAAGAACAAAAGTGGAACTTTTCCTAACTCCGTAGCCTCTGGGGATATATACAAATGTCTCTGTACCGATCCCTCAGACTCTACCAAGTTTGTCCGTGAGTAGCGAGACCTATGTAACCTAGAGCTCTGATACCAACTAGTCACGACCCGGATTTACCACCATCGGGAGTCGTGATGGCGCCTAGTATCGGAGCTAGGCAAGCCAAACCTTTTAAATATTTTTCGATAACAACCCAACAATAATAATATAAATATAGCGTATCATTTAAATTAAAGCGGAAGTCTTTAAAACATAGATAACTGAAAAAGCCAAAATGCGGAAGTTTAACATTTCTCTACCCAAGACTGGTGTCGCTATCTCACGAACTACTAAAGAGTGATACAAATAAGTCTGAATAGAAATACATAAGTGTCTGTCTCGGTACAATAAAAATAAACTGAAAACATAGAAAGGGACTCCAGCATGTGAATGCTAGCTAGGCTACCTCGTAAGTCCCTAGACTGAAGTCAGCTCCCGATCAATATCCTACTGCTGTGGTCCAAAAGCTACTCCGGTACCGTGATCTGTGCAAAGAACACAGAAGTGTAGCATCAGCACAACTGACCCTATGTGCTGATAAGTGCTTGGCCTAGCCCCGACGAAGTAGTGATGAGGCTAGACAGGGCTACCAAATCAACCTGTGCAGTTCAATATATATATATATATATATGTGTGTGTGTGTGCAAAAAAAGGTAAGTATACAGAAATAAAACAGTTTAGAGGGAGGGGAGCATACTATGGGGGAAAAGTACAGTACGGATATAAAATCAGCAATTTAAGTAAGAAACAGGGCAGTAACAATAATTAATGAGAGCGAGAAAAATCAACAGTTTCACGGCATCAACCTTTGTACTTTTACTCTCATTCTCACCAAAGGCAATCAAATAAAGTGCATGGCATCACCCTTCATACTTTCCCTCGCATTACTCTCATATCATGGCACGGAATGATCCTTCGTGTAATTATAATCAAATCGGAGCACGGAATGTCCCTTCTTGCATAAATAATCAAAACATGGCAGGGGATGACCCTTCATGCAAATAGAATCAAAACATGGCACGGAATGACCCTTCGTGCAAATATAATCAAAACATGGCTCGGAATGACCCTTCGTGCATTATCACTCTTCCTCACCCAAATAGTAATCACAACCAAACGGGGCGTGGGGATAAAAAAATAATGAGAAATGTCCAGGCGAGGGAAAAATATAATTAAACAGCTAAATCCCGGCAAAGTAGCAACCACAAAAACTTTCCCATCCCGGCAAGGGAGATAATCAATATACTCAAACCATCCCGGCAAGGGATTAATTATATCACTTTATATTACCTTCATTTCATACCCAATAGTCTTTTTATTGTTCGAGCCAACGCTCCAAAGAGTTTGCAATTCACAATCAATCCTCATACTCTTCACATTTCATATGATTCATCAATTAACAGGGAAGAGTCATAACAATATCAGAATAAGTACAAACAAGGACCCACGGTCATGCTAGACACCGGTGTATAGATACTCGTCACCATGCCTATACACTGTACTCAACATTTAGCAAATAGCAAACAACACCCTAATCCTATTTCCTCAAGCCAAAGTTAGATCAAACACTTACCTCGAATGCTCCAAACTCAACTCAATCCTCTGAAGAGCTTTACCCCTCGAATTCACCACAAAACCACTTAAATCTAGTCATAAATTGCTTGAATGTATCAACAAATGCTAATTGAATCAATTTGAATGCATGAAGATGAATTTCCCAAAGTTTTACTCAAAAATTCCCAAAATTCCCCCGGGCCCACATGGTCAAAATCTGAAGTTCGGACCAAAACCCGGTTATCCATTCCCCCACGAGTTCATATCGATGATTTGTTTTGAAATCGGACCTCAAATTGAGGTCCAAATCCTCAAATTTAAGAAAACCTAGGTTTTACCCAAAACCCCCATTTCACCCATGGAAATTTATGATTTTAAGATGAAGACATGTTTAATGATGATAAAGATTGAAGAAGTTGAGTAAAAATTGAAAACAAATGAATTAGAGAAGATAGGTTTCTTTGAAAATCGCCTATAGAGTGTTTGAGTTGAAAGAATGATAAAATGAGGTGAAAATTCGTCTAAGAATGAAAAATGTAGGCCTCAAATATGGGAAATGCAAATATGGGTTCGCAATTGTAAATGAAGCAGACCTGGGAAATGTGAGACAGTAGTTCGCATTTGCAAATATTGAACAGCCCAGGGGTTTTCGCATTTGCGACCAATTGCGTCGCATTTGCGACCAAACCCAGTACGTATATGCGAGGAAAAAGATCGCATTTGCGGTCCTATGCCCAGGTCCCAGACTCCGCATTTGCGACCCCAGAGCTCGCATTTGCGAGATCGCTTTTGCGAGTTTTCCTTCGCATTTGCGAAAACCACAAAAGCTCCAAAATACCAGATTTTCCCAAGGTTCAAAATGCATCTCGACGCCTACCCAAAACTCACTCGAGCCCCCGGGGCTCCAAACCAAACATGCACTCAACCTCAAAAATATCGTACGGATTTACTTGTGTGATCAAATCGCCAAAATAACATCATATACATAAAATCAAGCCTCAGAATTCATGATTTTCTTCTAAACTTCATAAACTTTTAAATTTGGAATTTATAGTCCGAAACATGTCAAACGACGTCCGATTTAAACCAAATTTTATAGAAAGCACTTAAATCACATATAAGACTTGTACCGGGCATCAGAACCAAAATACGAGCCCGATATCACAGTCTTTTAATCAATTTTCATTTCTATTTTCCTTAATAATTTTAAAAAAATAATTTCACAGAAAAATTCTTTTCTCCGGCTCTAGACCTCGGATTCGACTCCGGAGACATGCCCGAGTCCCATATATTTTTACGGATTGTACGGGACTGTCAAATCACGAGTCTGGGTCAGTTTACCAAAAATGTTGATCGAAATCAACTTTAATCATTTTAAAGCTACATTTTTGGTAATTGTTGCATTTTATCTGTGCATTTTAATTCATATGAAAAATACAAAACTACATTTGGAATTTGTTTGAGATTTAATTTCATATTTTTAGTATTAATTAATAGTTAAAATTATTTACATATAAAGAAAATGAAAAAATGGTTCTTTGCACTTTTATTTACAATTTGTAGAATTTGTCTTAAATTTTAGTTTAAAATTAGAAATTAGTTAATTTTGAAAATTGAATAATATAATTTTAGAATCAATTTGGTCTTTGACTTTTATTTGTCATTTTCAAAAAATAAAAAAAAATATAAATACAAAATAAGGAAAAAGAGAAAAAAAAATATATAAAATGAAATACAAAAAATAGGTAAACAAAATAAAAGAAAAGCAATTAAAAGAAAAGGTCTTAATTGGAAATCAAATTTGGGCCGTCCTTGCACTTATTCCGCCTGGCGCAAGTCATTTATCATCGCCCAAACTGGCCCATTTGTTACCCAACCCAGTCCGTCTCATTAAACGACTAAACGACGTCGTTTCACTCCAATTCAATCTGGACCGTCGAGGTTATCTTATCTGACGGTCTATAAGTCCCTAGCTCTAATATATAATTATCTGATGGCCTACCACCCCCCTTTCTCGTCTCTTTCCACACCCCCAACTCAGAGAACCTTCTCAAAACCCTAGCCCAGTCGCCCTGATATCCCCATTGTCGGTAATGGCGGCCCACCTCCAAATGCCACCAAATTAACACCCTGAAACCCCCTCTTCCCCCCTCGTTCCGAATATGTAATCCTTTTCCTTCAACTACCTTTCAAATCCGTCAAATCTTGAATCTAAAAAATTCTGGCCAAGATACCACCTCACCCAAACTCGCCCAAACTAACACCCCAAGACCGCCTGACCCTCATCTACCCAACCCCCTTAACCCTGACCCTCGAATGTGGCGAAACCGTTCGAATGTTAATTTTTAACTTTCCGGCCAAAACCCTAACTGCTCCAATCCCTACCAAATCGATACCACATGGTCCCTGGGGTTCCCTCGCAATAAATTCAAGATCAATGGCATTCAAATCTCATTGGATAGAGTTTAATTTTGGAATCCAAAATTAGTAAGCTTATCTTTTTATTATCTTTTATTTTTCTTTTAATTTTGCTTCTTATTAGTTTGATTCATATTTTTATCTGTTTAATTGAATTCATTTAATTTCTGCATGATTGATAATCTAGTTTGACAACAATTTGATTCTATTTTTATTTTGGTTCAATATTTGTTTCCTTATGTTCGTAATTTTTTTAGCTTTTAGTTTAGTTTTGTTTGATTCTATTTAGGAATTGCTTGATTTTTATTAATGTTTAATTTATTAGTTTTAATTAGCTTAAGTCAGTCTAGTTTGGTCTAATCAATATTTGTTCTTGGTAATTCATTAGTTCATTTAGTTATTAGGATTAGCTTAGTTGATTGGTTATAGCTGTTAGGGGTGAATAGTGCTAGTGATTTCAGGGGGGTCTTCAGGGGTATTGTGGGTATTTAATAAGAGGATAGAATGTTGTGGGTAATGCTAGAACCTTCTAGAGTAGGATCGTAGTTTTAATTTCAGAAAGTTGGGTTGTTTCCTTGAAACACAAGTTAACAGTTAAAGGACTAAAATGAAAATAAGTAGGACTAAAAGGGTAAACAGAAATTGAGGGTTGCCTTTAAGTTTTACCTATATAAGACAGTCCTCAATGCCTTAGGTAATAGTTTTTTTCGAGCCCCAATATCCCTCCCAAAACCCCTCCCACAGATCTGATTTCTAGATTCAAAATTTAAATCAGTAGAAGTAGAAAATCCTTCTTTAGATCTTAGATTACTATAAAAAAAAATCCAAAAACAGAAAAATACACCAAAAAATCAAAAACAAGTACTGTTACATTGCATCCTTTGCTCAATTTTGAGTTCTAGGATTGGTTTTCATCTCATTTAGTATAATGTTGGTTTGCTGGTGTTTCAGAGGTGTTCCTGTTGATTTCGGATAGTTTTTGGGGGTTTCTATCAGTTTATTTTGGTCATTTGTTGGTGTTGCATTTCTGTGGTATTGTCCTAGGAATTGTGAAGTTATTCTGGTCCAAACTACTCTAACTGTTGCTGTGTTTGACTGGCTTGATTCTAGTGTTTCCTACTGCTGCTGATCTCCACTTCTTCTTTTGAATTTCTACTTCCATGTATTTCTTCCAATGCCGACTGATATGTGAAGGATTGAGTTAATCAAAGTGTATTGACTGGTTGAAGAAAGGAAATCTATCTCGTGCTATTTTAATGTCAATTGTTCAATGCTATGTTAATCTAACTGTTGGATACATGATAGTAGTAGTAGAGATTTAGATGCCTAGAATATTTTAAAATCTATATTAACAGCACATTTGAACTTTGGATCTGATTTTCATTCCTTTTAGATAAGTAGTTTATATATAGTGTAGCTTGGATTATTATGATAGCTATGGCTTAGGATTGGATATTGAATTGGAAAAAAAGTTAAATACAGATGCCTGTTTACTTCACTTTCAGTAGTTCAGTTTAGCATTGTTAGTTTGAATCCAGCTGCAAATAATTAGCTTACTTTGTGTTATTAAAGTCATGTCTCCCGTCTCTATTGAGTTGATACCTCCATATCATTAGTAATTACCTCGATTCAATCATAATGATTCTATAAAATATAATTTTGCAGTAGGTGTTAAACATAATTTGAACACTTTGGAATAAATGTTGCAACATTCTTAATTTAGTTAAAGTAGCGTTTCAATCCCTTATTGTTAGCCTAATATCGACCATCTGTTGTCTTTGTTATTCATGTTTAGACCTTGGTTTTTCTATTCAGGCATCAGATACGATTGATCACTTTGAATAGGTTCACGCTAATTTTCTTTATTTCAATTATTGGACACATTTTGAATAATTTGAAATGAGTACAACAAATTGAGTTTACTTGTTATTGGACTTTAAGGGAAGGGCTGCCGATAGCCCAGATTCTGAGATGTTTGGCTTTAATTTGGAAGAACTCATGGTTTGTCCGGCTCAGGGAGCCGATCCCTCGACCTCTTTCACGAGGTCTGACCAATTTAGTCAACTTGGGTCATACGGCTTGGGCTATTTGGGCCTGAGACTGAAAAAGGAAATCGGGCTAATAATACCCAGATGGTAGGCTATGGATTTATATTATATAATAATAATTAGTTAGGGCCTTTTTCTTTTGTTTTAAGAGACAAATAAAGTTAGAAAATCATAATTGCTTTCAGGTTGGACCTTTTAAAATAAGTGATACAAGCCTCGCCAAATAAAAATGCAAAATTGCGGGGCCCCCAATAAATATTGTATTAATTTTTAGACTTTGGAATGGGCCGTTTAGCGAATTTCACGGCCTTTCCCAAAAATAATAACGCGTTAGTCTCGTTAGACGCAATTTTAATAAAATTACATTCCTATACTCGGGTGTGCATTTCATGTGACCCAAATCAAATCCCAAAATATTGAATAAAATATGTTTAGGATCGCGGGTGCATTTCATGTGACGCAATCCAAAGGCACATTTTAAATGACGTTCAACTTTATTTAAAAATATTAAATAAAGGCGGTTTAAAAGTTAAAATCAGCACATAGGTTCATAATATAATGAAATCAGATAAATAATCTAAATACGACAGTTGAGCGACGGTGCTAGAACTACGGAACCCGGGAATACCTAACAACTTCTTCCGGGTTAACAGAATTCCTTAACCCGGATTTCTGGTTCGCGGACTATTAATAAAGTCATAATTTCCTCTGTTTGAGATTCACCAGTGACTTGGGACACTATTAATCTCCCAAGTGGCGACTCTAAATCTTAATAATAAATCTCGTTCCGATTGTCCTTTAATTGGAAAAACTCATTTATGCTCTCCTGGGGGTGTACTGAAAAAGGAGGTGTGACAGCTCTGGCGACTCTGCTGGGGACAAACCCAGAAATTCGGTTTAGGGTTTAAGAATTCGATCTTAGAATAATTGTTATGTTTGGCTTTATCTGATTTTTCTACATGTTCCATGCTATATGTGAAAAATATTTTACCGCTTTGATATTTGTTGAATTGTATATAAACTGTTGCGAATCCCTTCCTCCTTCTGAGTCTTATACATCATGGAGAAGGGTGCACTTCATATAGCTTCTCTTCTATTTAGAGTCTTTCCCAATTTAGAACGAGGTTGGATAAGTTGCAAAGCCGGCGGTGCTTCTGTATCCCCGGTACGCTGCCTCCCCCTCGGCTTGAGTTGTCCGCTCGCGTAAGCCAGGTCTAGATCAATGAACCTAGGGTTTAAACCTAGAAGAACAAAAACTCATACTGGATCCCTAATAGGACGTTTGTTTGCATCATGTGCATTTGACTTAGGGGACTCAACACAGGGTTTGGGTCCGTCTAGGACAGGTGACCTGAAATGAATTGACCATCCTGATGCATCTTACGTGCTACTTGCACATTTATTTGCTCGTTTTTACATGTTGACCGGCTTTTCTAAATGAGTGAAAATTGAGAAAAAAAGATAAGCAGTGTTAGGACTAAGTGAGGGTGACCATTTGAAAAAAACCAATGCCCAAATAGTACCAAAATGTTGTCGGATTTTTGAAAAATGGAAAACAGCAAAGAAAAAGAGAAAAATATTTGAAAAAAATAGACAGACATTTGTTGTTCAAAATAGTTTTGATTTTTGGCGAATCCGCCCGAACTACGCTGGTTTGATTCTCACCGGATGCGAGATACGTAGGCAACCCTCATCGGGTCCAACCATCCCTTTTGCAAATAGCCAAAATACCGAAATTTTAGTTTTTATCCAATAAGTCGGGTGATGCCATTCTTGCCTAAAATAAGTCGAATGTCCCCAAAAGAACACCGGAAGGCCGTTTTGCAAGAACAGCCACCCTGAGTCATTTTTAATGGTTTGCGAGCACATCCTTAAAGTCTTCCTCCCAGAAGTGCTAAAGGGTCGTATTCGCAAAACCAAGTCCTTGCTTTCTAAATAAAGAATCATTTTGCAAAAATAGCCATTTTTCAAAATAAATCCTTTTCAAATAAATGTGCAGGATGACTTTAAGTAACATCTAAACCTTCTCAGTCCTGAGTGAGATCCCCTTGAAACTCCATATGTGGTGGCATGATCTAGGAAAAGGAAGCAGAGAGACTGTGGTCAAGATTTTGGGCGGCCTAGTTGATTTACTAAACATCAAACAGAGGAAGGATATCATTGAGGCACTAATACCATTTTGGGACCCGACGCGTAATGTATTTCGGTATTCAAATTTTTAACTCACACCTACATTAGAAGAGATTGCGAGATACGCAGGTCTCAACGGGAACCTTCGAGGTAGATACCCACTGGCCCCACGATCGGTAACCCTTCATAGGTTTTTGGATTTGTTGAACATCAGCCGGGATATTCAAGACCCGCATCTGGCGAAAGGGTATTGTACATTGCATTTCCTATATCACCGGTATGGTAACCCAAAAGGTTTCGAGGAACCCAACACTGGCTTGATACACGCCGGAAATAAAGACAAATGGGGAGCTAGACTGGGATTAGCCTTTATGGTAGCCTTTCTGGGAGTGGTGGTTTGTCCGAGAGAAGATAGTCACATAGACCTCGGCCTTGTTGGGATGCTAGATGTTGCCATGAAAAAACCTACTAGCACAGTAGTTCCTCTGATCATAGCAGAAATGTACCGAGCTTTGACCAAATGTTCGGAAGGCGGGAAATTCTTTCAAGGTTGCAATTTGCTCCTACAGTTGTGGATGCAAGAACACCTCTGTCACCGCACAGGCTATATGAACTACGGTTTAACCGGGTTGAGTTGTATTGCAGAGTTCGGGACTCGGATGATAGGCATTGAGTTCCCTGAAGGTACTGAGGCCTGGTCGTCATGCTTAAGATCTCTGACCGCAGATAAAGTTGAATGGGCTTATGGGTGACTCCCTGCTACTGAAGCTGTATACACATCAACAGAGGTCCCCTATATTCTTTTGATGGGTATCCCAAGCATACAACCTTATGCTCCTTACCGGGTTTTGAACAACTTGGGAGATTCCAGACAGTGCACAATGATGAAGACCTGAGTGAGCAAGTCATTGAGTTAGGCTCGAAGGCTGCATTTCCTAAAGGCAGAATCCAAAAGATATGGAATGAGTGTCGGTTCCTCGAGCCTAAAACCATAATACCGGACCAAGCTAGAGGCGAGGTAGATCCCAAGTATCTGACGTGGTTTGGGAAAAGATTTCAAATCCCAGAGAGACCCGCTAAAAGACTGCACGTGCAACAATTTACCGATAGGGTCCAGGTTCAATGGGATTGGCAAGCAAAGGAAAAGGAGTACCGAGCTAGAATAGGACAATTGGAGCAACAGGTCCGGGACCTCCAATTTGACAAGAGTGTACAGGCTGCAGCCGACGAGGGTGATAAAAAGAAATTAGCTCCGGAGAACGAAGCACTCAAAGCCCAAATTAAGCAAATGAAAATAGATGCCAAGAACCAAGAAAGAAGTCTATCTGATGAAAGTTTGATCAAAGGGTTAAAGAGACAAATCTCGTACTGCCAAGAAGAATTAGAAAAATCCGAGGGAAACATGGCAAGGCTTTGGGCACAGTGGCTAAGAAGACTGAAGAAAGGTCCCAATTTGTGCAACAAATGAGGAGAAACTACGAGGGGACCATTGCCAGAATGAAGAGAAAAATGAATACTATAGAAGAAAAGACAGCCCAGCGGGATAAAGAATTCCAAGCCGAGAGGGACTAGTGCTATGGGTTAATTGCCAGGATGGAAAAGGAAATAAAATTTCTACAAGACCTGCACTTCTAGGACTCTCATGTGCTAGAGGCTCGTACCTAACAAATAAGCCGACTCCTCCAAGAAAAGGGCCGAATCAGGGAAATGATCAGAAACATTGCCCACTATATTTTCAAGAGGTGCCAGGACGGTGAACGAATGGATCGTACCACTTTCTTTGCGTCAGTGATGATATTTGTTCGACAGGTCATGCATGATTTGGAGCAGTTGCAGAGGGGTCTTGCATGCGGGCCAGCGGGCCCCAGGATTTGAAGCTTTGATGTACTCCTAGATTAGTCGAGTCTGTATTTCGTTTTTGAGTCTGTTCTGTATTTTCCTTTTGAAAACAAAAAGAAAAAGCAAATAGTCTAGTAGTTTTTGTAATCGCAGTTGTCATTAATGAAAATTTGAAAATTCCCTAAAATTGTTTCCTTATTTCTTGCATTTATTTTTGCATTTATTTTAAGAACTATGCTTGGTCTGATTCATGCAGGGTCATGATACGTAGGCAATCTCCATAGGATTGGACCGTAAACAAACGAAAAACAAAGACAAGAGCGAAAAGGAAAAACAGAAAAAGAAAAACAAAGAAAGAGGAAATTTACAATTGGAAATAAGGGAAAAGCCCGGATGGCGCAAGCAGTCGAGCAAATGCATAATAGAAACCATTAACTGCCTAGGTGCATTCATACCCCAAATGTGCGGTTATCTATTTATCAATGCCCTAACCGCTAACAACGTTGTTGTTGATGATGAGTCCAGGCAAGTGGCTCAGTTGACTGGCATTCTGGCAACCTACCCATACAACACCCGTTCTAAAGACAAGTAAAAAATGGTCAATCAAGAGTTAGAAGCAAGCATTGTCGACCCGTCTAGGGAAGAAGAGGTAGTGGATATCAGCGCCATGAAAGAGGAGATGTATAAATTGAAGCAACACATGGCCGAAATGTACCAAGCTTGGGCAAAGGGACACCCACTACCAGCCTATCCTGCTAACCCTGCCTACACCCCACCATTAGCTCAGCCACAAGATCCTCCCACAGTGAACTGCTCTCCGGCCTACCCTGCTTACCAGCAATACTACACAACTTCTTTCCAAACACCACTACCTCCACCACCCAAACAAATCCCATGCCCTCCAGCACCAACTACTCCTATATTTGTGGCTTCTCTACCCGCAGCATTACGCAAATCGTCTAGTGAGACCCTGTTCCAAACCCAGTAAAACCACTATTACCCACCTGAACCCACCTTCAAACCTCCTGAACCATACCCTTACACTCCCCGTCTTGATATCTCAGCTGTAGAAGAGAAGCCTTCCAAAAACCCTGAGCAGGAGGAGATGATACGAAAGGTAAAAATCTTGGAGCAATCGTTCAGAAATATGCAAGGTCTAGGAGGACAAGTTAGTGTGGCCTATAAAGACTTGTGCTTGTTTCCTGACGTCCAGTTTCCTGCAGGATTCAAATTACCCAAGTTTGATCTGTATGACAGACATGGTGACCCAGTAGCCCATCTAAGGGGATTTTACAGTAAGATGATCGGCGCTGGGGGAAGGGATGAGTTATTAATGGCATACTTTAGTCAAAGTCTCAGTGGTGCTGCTTTGGAATGGTACACGCGACAAGAGCATGCCCGATGGTACACCTAGGATCATTTGGCCCAGGCATTTGTAGTCCATTTTCAATATAATCTCGAGATTGTCCCGGACCGTCTATCACTGACCAAAATTGAGAAAAACTAGGGGAAAGCTTCAGAGAGTATGGTTTTCGGTGGAGAGAACAGGCCACAAGAGTTGATCCTCCAATGAAGGAAAGCGAGATGGTCGATTATTTCCTGCAGGCTTTGGAGCCTACTTACTATGGTCATTTGGTGTCGGCAGTTGGAAAAACTTTTAATGAGGTAGTGAAAATGGGAAGTATGGTGGAAGAGGGTCTCAAGTCCAAAAAAATTATGAGCTACTCGGCGATTAAAGCAACTACCCAGGCTATCCAAAGCGGCACTGGAGGGGCATTGGGAAAGAAAAAGAAAGAAGATGTTACAGTAGTGGAATCAAGAGCTTGGTCCAGGGGTCCATCACCATATTATCACCAACCACGCCCCCATCCCCAAACCTTCCCACACAACCCATATGGCCCTCCACAACACTACTATCCACCTCCCGCCCCCCATTTCTCTGTCCACCATGCCCAAACATACCCCCAACCTCAGGCGCCATGGCATGCACCTACCCCACAAAATACTTACCATACTCAGAACACCTACTCACCTCCAAGAGCCTACAGAAACCCCACTGGACCCGGTTTTCGACCCAACCATGTTTCTAAAAATGATAGGCTACAGAAGAAGAAAACTTTCACTCCGTTGGGAGAGTCCTACACAAGCTTATACCACAGATTGAGACAACTGGGTATGTTAAGTCCGATTGAACCCAAAGTACCAAATCCTCCCCCAAGGAACCTGGACCACTCGGTGAGTTGCGAATATTGCTCGGGTGCCCCGGGGCATGATACAGAGAAGTGCTGGCATTTGAAAACGGCCATCCAGGAGCTCGTTGATACCCGCAAATTGAGGTGCAGGCTCCAGAGACGCCTAATATCACTCAGAATCTATTGCCAACCCATCATGAGACTCATATGATTGAGTTAGTGCAAAAGGGGGAATATAAGAAGCCGTCATAAACCGTGATGATGATCAAGGCCAGTAAAGATAGGTCACATGAGAAACCAACCAGTGGGAGAGAATTGATCAAGGAAGGAGAGAAAGTTAGAAAACCAGTAGGGTGATAAAGAAGGAGACGTTGAATAGTGATGCAGTAAAACAAGAGTCAATCAAAGTGATGGTACCAGGAGCAGTTGTCAAGCCCGTTGTAATTGTGAAAGGGGCTCACACGGAGCCGGTTATCATTAAGCCAGTGACTCAGTTACCAATAGTCAGTGAAAAGGTCGTCCCATGGAATTACGGCTAAGTGAATATGACGTACAAAGGGAAGGAAGTTAAGAAGAAGTTTGTGAAACCCGTGGGCTTACTCGTTCAGAGAGATGCTTCACCCCTGAGGAATTGAGAAAAGCTAAAGCACCCAAAGATAATCCAACACCAGTAAAAAGGGCCATAACTGAAGAAGATGCAGAAGAATTCTTGAAAAAGATGAAGGCGCAAGATTATTCCATTGTAGAACAGCTGAGAAAGACTCTGGCACAGATCTCATTGCTTTCTTTTTTGATCCATTCGGACGAGCACCTCCGGGAGTTGATGAATATTTTGAATGAAGCCCATGTTCCTGATAAGATCTCAGTGAATCATCTGGAGAAAATAGCAAATAAGATTTTTGAGGTCAACAGGGTTACATTTTCTGACGATGAGCTGCCTTTGGAGGGCACTGAGCATAATAGAGCGCTCTACCTCACGGTGAAACGTGAAGACTCAGTGGTCACCAGGGTGCTGATTGACAACGGGTCCAGCGCAAACATCTGCCCTCTCTCCACCCTAGAAAAGTTAAAAGTGGACAGTGAGAGGATCCACAAGAATAGCATCTACATGCGGGGATTTGATGGAGGAGGAAAGGACACAGTCGGGGATATTGTGTTGGAACTAATGATAGGACCAGTTGAATTTACTATGGAGTTCCAAGTGCTCGACGTGGTTGTTTCTTACAGTCTCTTGTTAGGCCGACCTTAGATTCATGCAGCAAAAGCAGTGTCGTCTACCTTGCATCAGATGGTCAAATTCGAGTGGGACCGGCAGGAAATTGTGGTTCATGGGGAAGATAGTTCGTGTAATACCATTATGCCTTTCGACAAAGCTGAGGATGACAAAGGTCCATGGGTTTACGAAGTCTTGGATACAATATCAGTTGCAAAAATCCCGGAAGGAGAGTGTATTCCTGTGCCTAGGGTAGCTGCTGCATCTGTCATGGTGGCTTCAGAAATGATAAAGAATGGATTATTACATGGAAAAGGCTTGGGTGCTTCGTTGCAAGGAATCATACAGCCGGAATCTCTTCCTGGAAACTTGGATACTTTTGGATTAGGCTTTAACCCCACTGCTGCTAACATAAGGCGACTTAAGAAGATGAAAAAGAGAGCATGGACCCTTCCAAAACCCATACCCTGCCTTTCCCATTCCTTTGTCTGGCCTGGTACTAAGAAGCGCCCAGCAATGGTAATGCCTAATTCTGTGGTGGTGGAACCCGACAAGGAGCTGATTGAGAGGTTTGAGAAGATAATTGACGAGGTGAATGTGGTGGAGGCAGGAGAAGGTCCGAGCAAGGCAGATGTGCAGTTCGTGGGGCCCCATGCAAAGCTTAATAATTGGGAAGCTACTCCTCTTCCTACCCGGAGTGAGTCGTGGTAGTTAGTTTTGATTTTCCTTTCTGTTTAATCTGGATTATTTCCAAGGTTGTAATTCAAATGCTATGTTCCATCCGTTTGGATGAGTTAAACCTTGTTATCTTACAATTTTAATGAAATGCAATTTTCTTCCTTTTTCATTCCTGATAGCCATTATTTTATCTTTCTTTTCTTTCTTGTACAGTCTCTTTTATGCTGGTTTCACTGATGTGTCATGCATGAGGAGTCTTCGGCCTAGTCTTGATTACCAATCTAACTCCGAAATAATACTACAAGAAATTGAGTGTGATGACGAGGTAGAATATGATGATGAGGAATCCTTTGAAGAAATCAGTAAAGAATTAAGCCAATTTGAAGAAAAACCCAAACCTAATCTGAATGACACATAGGCAATCAATTTAGGGGATCAGGAGAATGTATGGGAAACAAAAATAAGTGTCCATTTGGAGCCTCCGCTCAGAGCAGAGATAATCAAAACGTTGCTTGAGTACAAAGATGTTTTTGCGTGGTCATATGGCGATATGCCGGGTTTAAGTACCGATTTGGTGGTGCATAAATTGCCCACCGACCCATCATGCCCTCCTGTCAAGTAGAAGCGGAGGAAATTTAAAACAAATATCAGTGTCAAAATCAAAGAAGAGATCACCAAGCAGTTTAACGCGAAGGTCATCCGGGTCACCCGATATCCTACCTGGTTAGCTAATGTTGTTCCTGTGCCAAAGAAGGATGGAAAGACCAGAGTGTGCGTTGATTACCGTGATCTCAATAAGGCGGGTCCAAATGACAACTTCCTATTGCCAAACATCCACATATTGATTGACAATTATGTTAAACATGAGATTGGTTCCTTCGTGGATTGTTATGCGGGCTATCACCAGATTTTGATAGATGAGGAAGATGCAGAAAAGACGACATTCATCATGCCTTGGGGGACATATTGTTATAGGGTCATGCCATTTGGGTTGAAGAATGCAGGGGCAACATACATGAGGGCGATGACCACCATGTTCCATGACATGATACATCGGGAGATTGAAGTCTATGTAGACGACGTGATCATAAAGTCGAGGAAGCAATGTGACCATGTTAAGGACTTGAGGAAGTTTTTCCAGAGGCTCCGCAGGTATAACCTCAAACTTAATCTAGCAAAGTGCGCATTTGGAGTTCCGTCGGGGAAGTTGTTGGGGGTTCGTGGTAAGTCGATGCGGTATTGAGTTAGATCCATCCAAGATCGAAGCCATTTAGGAATTACCGCCGCCAAGAAGAAAAAAAGAAGTGATGAGTTTGCTTGGTAGGTTGAATTATATCATCAGGTTCATTGCCCAGCTTACAACAACTTGCGAGCCCATCTTTAAGCTGCTAAAGAAAGATGCTGCGATCAGATGGACAGATGCAAGCAGCATTTGACAAGATCAAGGAGTATTTGGCCAGTCCACCTGTGTTAGTTCTGCCAGAGCTGGGAAGACCCTTGATCCTTTATCTGACAGTTTTGGATAACTCTATTGGCTGTGTATTGGGGCAGCATGACGTCACAGGAAGTAAAGAGTAGGCGATTTACTACCTCAGCAAGAAGTTCACATCTTACGAGGTGAAATACACTCAGCTTGAGAGGACGTGTTGTGCCTTAACTTGGGTAGCGCAGAAGTTGAAACATTACTTGTCATCATATACCACCTATCTCATCTCTCGGTTGGACCCGTTGAAGTACATTTTTCAGAAGCCTATGCCCACAGGAAGGCTCGTAAAGTGGCAAGTCTTGCTCACGAAATTTGATATTGTCTACATGAACCAGACCGCAATGAAGGCACAAGCGGTGGCTGATCATCTAGCCGAAAACCTTGTTGATGATGAATATGAACCTTTGAAGACATACTTCCCTGATGAAGAGACAATGCATGTTGAGGAGTTAGAACAAGTCGAGAAGCCAGGATGGAAACTATTATTTAATGGGGCTACCAATACCAAAGGCGTCGGGATAGGAACGATACTTATTTCTAAGACAGGGCAACACTACCCTGTTACAGCTCAACTTCGTTTCTATTGCACCAATAACATGGCTGAATACGAGGCGTGTATTTTGGGTTTGAGGTTGGCTATAGACATGGGTATCCAGGAAATCTTGGTCAAGGGTAACTCGGATCTTCTGGTGCACCAGATTTAGGGAGAATGGGAGACACGGGGATTTAAAGATCATACCATACCGGCAGTGTTTGCATGAACTTTGTCAACGATTCGAATCAATAGATTTCAGGCACATCCCAAGGATTCATAATGAAGTTGTCGACGCTTTGGCTATGTTGGCGTCAATGTTGCATCATCCCGATAAGGCATATGTGGACCCGTTACAGATTCTGTCCGAGATCAGCATGCCTATTGTAATATGGTAGAAGACAAACTTGACGCTGAACTGTGGTTCCATGATATCAAAGAATACCTCAGGATGGGAGTGTATCCCGCACAGGCCACAGAGGATCAAAAGAGAGCAATTCGACACTTGAAAAGCGGATTTTTCTTCAATGGAGGAGTGTTGTACAAAAGAACTCCAGATCTTGGATTATTGAGATGCATGGATGCTAAGCAGGCTATAGTTATCATGTCTGAGGTACATGAGGGAGTTTATGGACTTCATATGAGTGGATATGTATTGGCCAAGAAGATTCTCCGAGTAGGTGATTATTGGCTTACTATGGAATGGGATTGCATCAGTTTCGTGCGCAAGTGTCATCAATGTCAGGTACATGGGGATTTGATTCATTCCCCGCCATCCGAATTGCATACCATGTCGTCACCATGGCCTTTCGTTGCTTGGGGAATCGATGTCATTGGGCCGATCAAGCCAGCAACGTTAAATGGGCATAGGTTTATTCTGGTAGCCATTGATTATTTCACTAAGTGGGTTGAGGCAAAAACTTTCAAATCTGTGACCAAGAAGGCAGTGGTCGATTTTATGCATTCGAATATCATTTGTCGGTTCGGAATCCCGAAGGTAATCATCACAGATAATGGTGCCAACCTCAATAGCTATCTGATGGCAGAGACATGCCGGCAGTTTAAGATCATGCACCGTAATTCCACCCCATATCGTCCTAAGGTGAATGGAGCAGTCGAAGCCGCTAATAAGAACATCAAGAAGATACTTCGTAAAATGGTGGAAGGGTCCAGGCAATGGCATGAGAAGTTACCGTTCGCCCTGTTAGGCTACCGCACAACTGTTCGCACTTTAGTAGGGGCGACTCCTTATTCATTGGTATACGGTACGGAGGCAGTAATACCCACAGAGGTTGAAATACCATCCCTTCGGATTATTGCCGAAACAAAAATTGATGATGTTGAATGGGTGAAGGCCCGCTTGGAACAACTGAGTTTGATTGATGAAAAGAGATTGGCAGCAGTATGTCACAGACAGTTGTACCAACAAAGAATGGCAAAAGCATATAACAAGAAAGTGCATCCGCGGAAGTTTGAAGTAGGACAATTGGTGTTGAGGCGTATCCTACCTCATTGGGCTGAAGCAAAAGGAAAGTTCGCCGCCAACTGTCAGGGGCCATTTATTGTAACCCGAATATTGTCCAATGGCGCATTATATTTGACAGATGTGGAAGAAAAATGTGTAGAAATGGCTATAAACTCTGATGCAGTCAAGCGATACTATGTATGATTTCTTTGTCTAATTGTACTTAATTGTATTTGGCATATTTTTGAGATTGAAATGACGAAGACATTTTGTTCTGCTATCCAGAAACTTTATCCTTTGTTATCCCTTTTGAGTCTTATTTTATTTTCTTTCGTACCCCTCTTTCGGAATTAATAACAAAATGCGGGAGCACGAGCAAGGAAGATCAGCGGAGAAATGAGAAGAATAGTCCAAAAGAAAAGAAAAGGAAAAAGAGAGGAAAAGAGAAGAGAAAAGAAAGAAAAAGAGAAAAGAAAGAAAAAGAGAAAAGAAAAAGAAAAGAGAAAAAAAGAGAAGAAAAGAGAAGAAAAGAGAAAAGAAAAGCAAGAAAAAAGAAAAACAAAAAAAAGAAAAGAAAAAGAAGAGAAAAGAAAATGAAGAAAAGAAAAGAAAAGAAAAGAAAAGAAATGAAATGAAAAGAAAGAAAATAAAAGTGGAAGAAGGTGAAGATCACAACAACGACGTAATTTTATGACCTGAGCTACGTTTGACTTGATCCCGAAAGGGTACGTCGGCAGCCTCTCTGAGGTTCAGTCACACTAAAACAAAATCCAAAAGTTCCCCAAGAAAGAAATTGGGGCAGAAGTTGTGGTTGTTGTGGGAAATCTGATTCTGAAAGTTGTAATTTTTACCCCCTGTTGAATTGTTTTGAGCCTTTATACCCTTCTTTCTAACCCTATCCAAAAGCCTGCATTATGGTCCAAAGAAAGACCTTTTGATCAATCTTCAGGAAGTGCCAATACGAGCAAGTAAAGTGATTCATGTCATGGGCAATACTCAGGTACAAGAAGAAAATGATGAAAATGAGAGAGTCTTATTGGTAAAAACCCTCACGGGCACCATAAGACGACTTGAGTTGAAAGAAATAAAAAATGAGAGAGTCTTATTGGTGAAAACCCTCATGGGCACCGTAAGGCAAAGTGAGTTGAGAGAAATCAAAAATGAGAGAATCTTACTAGTGAAAACCCTCACGGGCACCGTAAGGCGAATGTGAGTTTTTTCAGATGGGCAGATGAGACAAGTCTATGGCTGAAAGATGCTCAAGACATTGCAAGACGGGCAAGGTTTGGGTTTTGATGAAAATCAGGTTATGGAAGTTCAGAGCAGAAAATGTGGCAATTGAAAGCTGATTGGTAGGACATATTAGGCTGGTTAATCCAAAATGCATGGCACGATCAATGGTACCAGCCGTTCCACTCAGATAAGTCCTATCTTCATCTCTCTATTACAAATCATCTGTTTTCGGAGTCTTTCTATCCTGAACCTTCGAGGACATTTGCATTTCATTCTTTTGAAGTCTGTTTGTAAGATGTTTCAATGTCAGTTCGGTTCAAAAACCAAAAGGAAGGATGTCAAGGCTAACTACCAGTTTCCCAGTTGTATAGCACAACAGGGCTGGAATATATCAAAGATGTCAAAAAAAAAGTAAGACATGAAGGACTACTGGAAGTTCCATCAGTGGGTTAATCAGACAATTGTGGGAGCGAAGCAAAGTTTCAAATAGAGGGGTCAGAAACACAAACACAGCAATATGGGATAGAACACTTGGGTCATCAAAGTCAGGGGTTGAAATTCAGTCAGGAAGTCGAGGAGGTTCAAGGCAAGTCCAGGGAAGCAGGTCGGAGTAAAGCCCTAGTAGCAAGGACATACCCAGCAAGAATGCCAGCAACTAACCACCATTTTATATTAACAAATTGTTCTTTGGTTGAGACAGGGCCAGAAACTTTTCTTCGTTTGTCTATTTTGTTGCGAGGAGGCACCCACCTGGAGAACAAGGGAATACATTTCAAGCATCAGCAATTAGGCGCCCACCTGGAGAATAAGGAAAGTCCAATTCAAATTTTTCATTTTCAATACTAATTGACAACATGATGCGCCTAGCCATCAATCTGGGGCAGAAAATTTTTCTTTGTTTGTCTATTGTGTTGAAGTCAGGCGCCCACCTGGAGAACAAGGGAATACATTTCAAGCTTAGCAGTCAGGCGCCCACCTGGACAACAAGGGAATACATTTCAAGCTCAGCAGTCAGGCGCCCACCTGGAGAACAAGGGAATATATTTCAAGTTTCAGCAATCAGGCACCCACCTGGAGAACAAGGGAATACATTTTAAGTTTCAGTAGTCAGGCACCCACCTGGAAAATAAGGGAAATACAATGCAAAATTTTCAAGTTTTAATATTTGGTAACATAACGCGCCCAGTCATCAAACTGGGGCAGGAAATTTTCTTTGTTTGTCTATTTTGTTGAAGTCAGGCGCCCACCTGGAGAACGAGGGAATACATTTCAAGTTTCAGTAGTCAGGCGCCCACCTGTAGAACAAGGGAATACATTTCAAGTTTCAGTACTCAGGCGCCCACCTGGAGAACAAGGGAATACCTTTCAAGTTTCAATAGTTAGGTGCCCACCTGGAAAACAAGGGAAGTACAATTCAAATTTTAGCTTTCAAGTTTTTGATATTGGATAATATGATGTGCCCAGTCACTAAACTGGGGCAGAAAATTTTCTTTCTTGTGTCTATTTTGTGAAGTTAGGAGCCCGCCTAGAGAATAGAGGAATACAGTTCAAGTTTTGTAGTCAGGAGCTCACCTGGAGAACAGAGGTAGTACAATTCAAGTTTTAGCTTTCAAATCTTACCCCGATAACAAGCACCTAGTTTTCCAAACGGGGGCAGAAAGTTTTCTTTGTTTTGTCTATTTTTGTGAAGTCAAAAGTCCGCCTGGAGAATAGGAGAATTCATTTCGAGCTTTGAAGTCGGGAGCCCACTCGTACAACAAGGGAATACTTTCAAGTTCAAATTCAGCAGTCGGGAGCCCACCCATGCAACAAGGGAATACATTCAAGTCCAACTCCAGAAGTCGGGAGCCCACCCGTACAACAAGGGAATACATTCAAGTTCATCAATTTGAAGAGAAGGAACAACATCTCAGTTTGTAGTTTGGAGTGGTAACAAGGGATTTTACCAAGAGAACACAAGACCACAAGGCAACAAGGAAGTACAAGAACAAGGTTGAAGAATTTAGATAGGATTTTGTAATTCATAGGTCATAGCTTAGTTTGGCTTCTTTTTATTGTTGACATGGTGTAATAAGGGAGGTCAGCAAGCAGTAGAAGCAGCAATCGCAGTGAAATCACAGCTCCTGGTAGTCCCAGCTACCAGACACTCCCGAACTACACTGACCTGATTCCTATTTAGTCCAGGATATGTAGGCAACCTTTGAAGCAGGGTGCCATCAACTCTTTCAAAAAATGCTTCAGACGGAATATTCAAACGGACAAAAATTGCTCTTTTCTACTCACTTATCTTTGCACGAAAACTCTTCGTGTTTTCGAGCAAAGAGAGGCAGCTGTGAGCACGTGATTTTTGCCCTAAGCAAATTATTCTCAATAATTCAAACAGAATAATTTCTTTATTATTTTATAATTTCTGTGAGTTTTTATGGCATTTTCTGGTAATTATTGCATTTTATCTGTGCATTTTAATTCATATGAAAAATACAAAAATATATTTGGCATTTGTTTGGGATTTAATTTCATATTTTTAGTATTAATTAATAGTTAAAATTGTTTACATATAAAGAAAATGACAAAAATGGTTCTTTGCACTTTTATTTTCAATATGTAGAATTTGTCTTAAATTTTAGTTTAAAATTAGAAATTAGTTAATTTTGAAAATTGAATAATATAATTTTAGAATCAATTTGGTCTTTGACTTTTATTTGTCATTTTAAAAAAAATAAAAATATATATATAAATAAAAAATAAGTAAAAAGAGAAAAAAAATAAGACAAAAAAAAGATAAACAAAATAAAAGAAAAGCAATTAAAAGAAAAGGTCTTAATTGGAAACCAAATTTGGGCCGTCCTTGAACTTATTCTGCCTGGCCCGTGTTATTCATCATCGCCCAAACTGGCCCAATTGTTACCCAACCTAGTCTGTTTCATTAAACGACCAAACGACGTTGTTTCAGTCCAATTCAATCTAGCCCGTCAAGGTTATCTCATCTGACGGTCCGGAAGTCCCCATCTCTAATATATAATTGTCTGAAGGCCTACCTTACCCCCCCCCCCCTTCTCGTCTCTTTCCACACCCCCAACTCAGAGAACCCTCTCAGAACCCTAACCCAGCCGCCCTGATATCCCCATCGCCAATAATGGCGGCCCACTATCAAATGCCACCAAATTAACACCCTGAAACCCCCTCTTCCCCCCTTGTTCCAAATATGTAATCCTTTTCCTTCAACTCCCTTCCAAATTCGTCGAATCTTGAATCTAAAAAATTTCGGCCAAGACACCACCTCACCCAAACTCGTCCAAATTAACACCCAAAGACCGCCTGGCCCTCCTCTACCCAATCCCCTTAACCCTGACCCTCGAATGTGGTCGGAACCGTTCGAATGTTAATTTTTAACTTTCCGGCCAAAATCCTAACTGCTCCAATCCCTACCAAATCGACATCACATGGTCCCTGGAGTTCCCTCGCAATAAATTCAAGATCAATGGCATTCAAATCTCATTGGATGGAGTTTAATTTTGGAATCCGAAATCAGTAAGCTTCTCTTTCTATTATCTTTTGTTTTTCTTTTAATTTTGCTTCTTATTAGTTTGATTCATATTTTTATCTGTTTAATTGAATGTCATTTAATTTTTGCATGATTGATAATCTAGTTTGACAACAATTTGATTCTGTTTTTATTTTGGTTCAATATTTGTTTCCTTTTGTTCGTAATTGTATTTTTAGCTTTTAGTTTTGTTTTGTTTGATTATGTTTAGGAATTGCTTGATTTTTATTAATGTTTGATTTATTAGTTTTAATTAGCTTAAGTCAGTATAGTTTGGTCTAATCAATGTTTGTTCTTGGTAATTCATTAGTTCATTTAGTTATTAGGATTAGCTTAATTGATTGGTTATAGCTGTTAGGGGTGAATAGTGCTAGTGATTTCAGGGGGGTCTTCAGGGGTATTATGGATATTTGATAATAGGATAGAATATTGTGGGTAATGCTAGAACCTTCTAGAGTAGGATCGTAGTTTTAATTTCAGAAAGTTGGGTTGTTTCCTTAAAACACAAGTTAACAGTTAAAGGACTAAAATGAAAATAAGCAGGGACTAAAAGACTAAACAGAAATTGAGGGCTGCCCTTGAGTTTTACTTATATAAGGCAGTCCTCAATGCCTTAGGGAATAGTTTTTTTCGAGCCCCAATATCCCTCCCAAAACCCCTCCCAAAGATCTGATTTCTAGATTCAAAATTTAAATCAGTAGAAGTAGAAAATCCTTCTTTAGATCTTAGATTACTATAAAAAAAATCCAAAAATAGAAAAATACAACAAAAAATCAAAAACAAGTATTGTTACATTGCTTCCTTTGGTCCAATTTTGAGTTCTAGGATTGGTTTTCATCTCATTTAGTATAACGTTGGTTTGCTGGAGTTTTCAGAGGTGTTCATGTTGATTTTGGATAGTTTTTGTGGGTTTCAATCAGTTTATTTTGGCTATTTGTTGGTGTTGCATTTCTGTGGTATTGTCCTGGGAATTGTGAAGATATTCTGGTCCAAACTACTCCAATTGTTGTTGTGTTTGACTGGCTTGATTCTAGTGTTTCCTACTGCTGCTGATTTCCACTTCTTCTTTTGAATTTCTACTTGCAGGTATTTCTTCCAATGCCGACTAATATGTGAAGGATTGAGTTAATCAAAGTGTATTGACTGGTTGAAGAAAGGAAATCTATCTCGTGCTATTTTGATGTCAATTGTTCAATACTATGTTAATCTGACTGTTAGATACATGATAGTAGTAGTAGTGATTTAGATGCCTAGAATATTTTAAAATCTGTATTAACAGGACATTTAAACTTTGGATTTGATTTTCATTCCTTTCAGATCAGTAGTTTATATATAGTGTAGCTTGGATTGGATATTGAATTGAAAAAAAAGTTAAATATAGATACCTGTTTATTTCACTTTCAGTAGTTCAGTTTAGTATTGTTAGTTTGAATCCACCTGCAAATAATTAGCTTACTTTGTGTTATTAAAGTCATGTCTCCCGTCTCTATTGAGTTGATACCTCCATATCATTAGTAATTACCTCGATTCAACCATAATGAATCTATAAAAAATAATTTTGCAGTAGGTGTTGAACATAATTTTAACACTTTGGAATAAATGTTGCAACATTCTTATTTTAATTAAAGTGGCGTTTCAATCCCTTATTGTTAGCCTAATATCCACCATCTGTTGTCTTTATTATTCATGTTTAGACCTTGGTTTTTCTATTCAGGCATGGGATACGATTGATCACTTTCAATAGGTTCACGCTGATTTTCTTTATTTTAATTATTGGACACATTTTGAATAATTTGAAATGAGTACAACAAATTGAGTTTACTTGTTATTGGACTTTAAGGGATAGGGCTGCCGATAGCCCAGTTTCTGAGATGTTTGGCTTTAATTTGGGAAGAATTCATGGTTTGTCCGGCTCAAGGAGTCGATCCCTCGACCTCTTTCACGAGGTCTGACCAGTTTAGTCAACTTGGGTCATACGGCTTGGGCTATTTGGGCCTGAGACTGAAAAAGGAAATTGGGCTAATAATACCCAGATGGTAGGCTGTGAATTTCTATTATATAATAATAATTAGTTAGGGCCTTTTTCTTTTGTTTTAAGAGACAAAAAAAGTTAGAAAATCATAGTTGCTTTCAGGTTTGCCCTTTTAAAATAAATCAGACGAGCCTCGCCAAATAAAAATACAAATTGCGGGGTCCTCAATAAATATTGTATTAATTTTTAGACTTCAGGAGGGGCCATTTAGCGAATTTCATGGCCTTTCCCAAAAATAATAACGCGTTAGTCTCTTTAGGCGCAATTTTAATAAAATTACCTCCTAAACTCGGGTGTGCGTTTCATGTGACCCAAATCAAATCCCAAAACGTTGAATAAAATGTGTTTAGGATCGCGGGTGCATTTCATGTGATGCAATCCAAAGGCACGTTTTAAACGACGTTCAATTTTCTTTACAAATATTAAATAAAAGAGGTTTAAATGTTAAAATCAGCACATAGGTTCATCATGTAATGAAATCAGATAAATAAGCTAAACACGATAGTTGAGCGACCGTGCTAGAACTACGGAACCCGGGAATGCCTAACACCTTCTCCCGGATTAACAGAATTCCTTACTCGAATTTCTGGTTCGCGGACTGTTAACAGAGTCATAATTTCCTCGGTTCGGGATTCACCGGTGACTTGGCACACCATTAATCTCCCGAGTGGCGACTCTGAATCTTAATAATAAATTCCGTTCCGATTGTCCTTTAATTCAAAAAACTCCTTTATGCTCTTCCGGGGGTGTAGTAAAAAAAGAGGTGTGACAAAGGCAACTAAAGGTTAGTTTTCAAGGCCTCGGAAGCACAAAAAAGAGAGAAATCCGGTGATGATCCTTTGGGTCGTCACACCAATACATGCAGAAAACTAAGTAATTATAAAACAGGTTAAACCAAAAACATAATGTAACAGAATCTATCAAAATTACAGCAGGGGATAATGCATATATTTGGATTCAAACTCATGTGCTTGGATCTTTACATAGGTTCAATCGGGTTCAAACTTGTAGCACATTATTGATTAAAAATGGTTCGAAGAAAAAAAAAATACCTGGAAATAAAAGTAGAAGGGGGTAAGATTCAGCAGTAGCAACAACAGTATCTAAGAGCAGAAATAAACCAAGGAAATAGCCTTAAACCAAAAATTGATGCTCAACAATCAAAATCCACAACCAAACTTCAAACCAAGCTTTTAAAAACCCCAGATTTAACTCATCTCAACCCAGATTGCTTAGAAACTATTTCAGGAATTAGAAATTGAAGAGATCACAAATGAACTCAACGAAACAGTAACTTCAACTAACTTCAAACCAAAAAAACCCTTCTAAACACACAAAATAACACCAAGCTTAATCTATTTCAATCCTCAAGCTATTCGGAAATTATTTCAGCTGTTGAAGACTTCCAAAATCAAAGGAAAGAAAAAACTCAATAAGAACAGTAGATTTTTTTTCGTTTGTATCTCTGAAGTATATTGCTAATGGCTGCCTATATTTTCTGGAATTCTATCACTGAAGTTCTGCCTTGAAAGGGAAGAAAATGTGCCTTTTATAGGCAAGGGAATAGGGCAGTACTTAGGAATTAGTTTTTTCCCTTAAGCCCTTTGTGAATTTTCGTTTTTGCTTAGAGACACCTAGTTCATTTTCAGTTTTGCAGCCAATTCCCCTTCCCCAGCTTCTAGGAAGCTTGCTAGGCGGTTATAAAAGATTCCCTTACCCCAATTTCCTAAACTACCCTTCCAATATATGAGAATTACCCTTTAGAAACCCAAATGGGTCATGGGTTAAATGACCCAATGACTTGAGCCCCAAATTGAATGTGCTGTTCTTACGCAAATGGGTCATAGCCAACCAAAACCCAAACGACACAACTTAATAAAGTGTAAGCACTTGCTAAAATGGTCTAAATAATTAAAAATCTATACTAATCAACTTACTAACTTGAATCAAACCAACTGATAAACCCAAACTAAATTGATTAAGGGCTAAATACACTAATTAAGCAAAGATTCAGAACTATGCTTGCATAAACAATGATTCTGGAGAAATAAATAAATAAAATAAAAAGAATCAAGAGAAGAAACACTTAAGATAGACACCAACAAAGAAAACAAAACAAGGAGCAAAGAAAAGGAAAAATACCAGGGTTAACCTTGGACAGTAACAGAGCTTGGGAAAAGACTTCGAATTTTCCAAGTTTCCAGCCAAATTTGATGTTAATAATATGTTCTTATCAAACATATGAGTAAAACCAAACTTGGCTTGAAACTTTAATAAAGTCTCACTTCAGGACATATTTGGGATTTAGGGTTCGACTTTGTGATATGTTTTTCGAAGAACTCTAGGATTCGAAGGAAAAGAAACACAGATTGAGGAAGAGGGGGTGAGAAGGATTCCATGGTCTTATTTTGGTGGAGGTCGGTGGTGGCGCCGCCACCGACGAAGGTGGAGAATAAGGGTAGCTAGCTAGGGTTTGGAATTGGTTGGAGTCTCTGAAGAATGAGAGAGATGAGATGGGGGTTGGGTTTTCAAACACTTTTATATTCATTAGAACCCACTTCAGGGTCGTTGGATCAAAGATCATCGATGGCTGGGATCGACTGGGGGGGAAACGATGTCGTTTTGATGAGAAGGGGGCTGGACCGGGTGATGACGCGAGTTTGGGCCGGGTCACCAGGTTTCAGAGGGGGAAGGTTTGGGCTGAGGGGTTCGTTTGCGCATAGGGGAGGAGAAATGGATTTTGGCCCAACTGAATTTCTTTTTCTCTTAATTCCTATTTCAAAACACTTTTCCAAAGATTCTTTTTCTTCCTTTTCCCAAACTTCAAATAATACTCAAATTAATTCCTAGAACCTAATTAACTAAAACTTATTAAGCCTAAATGACAGTTGACACTTGACACCATTAATTAAAAATAAATTAAAAGAAAAACTACTCAAAAATAGAAGTTAAAATTAAAAATACAAATTAAACTATTTTTGTGATTTTCTTTTTATTTTATAAAATAACTTAATTACTAATTAATTCTTAAAAATGCAAAATTAACTCCTAAATGCACGTACAATGCAAATTAAACTATTTTTGTGATTTTCTCTTCTTCTTTTTTTATAAAATAACTTAATTACTAATTAATTCTTGAAAATGCAAAATTAACTCCTAAATGCACGTGCAACACATTTTTGTATTTTTCGTTAATAAAAATGCACCGACAAATGTTTAGGCAGTGAGCATGTCAAAAATTCTCTCGAAAAAAAACTCATTAACACCTTTGTTCATACCACCCAAACCTCCAGATATCTTCCATTCTTCCTCTTCTCCATCACAACGATTACTCAACCAGGCTTCTTCTATTCCAAATGCCAGCAACACGATTATTGATCAAGGGGAGGATACTGACCAGCCTATGTGACGATCCGGCCCGTTGTCACATGAGTTACCGCACCGTTTTTCCCCATATTATGTTGCTCTATGTTTCAATGTAAGTATTTAAGTTGATCAGATAGAAT
>MU771477.1:31607-44526 GCA_026770625.1 Nicotiana glauca | reverse complement strand
TCAAGCCGGTGTTGGGCTCCTCGAAACCTTTTGGGTTGCCATACCGATGATATAGGAAGTGCAATGTACAACACCTTCTGCCAGATGCGGGTCTTGAATATCCCGGCTGATGTTCAACAAATTTAAAAATCTATGAAGGTTTACCGGTCGTGGTGCCAGTGGGTATCTACCTCAAAGGTTCCCGTTGAGGCCCGCATATCCCACAATCTCCTATAAGGTAGGTGTGAGTTCAAAATCTGAAAATCGGAATACGTTACGGGTCGGGTCCCAAAATGGTATTAGTGCCTCAATGATATCTTTCCTCGGTTTGATGTTCAGTAGATCAACTAGACCGTCCAAAATTTTAACCACGGTATCTCTGCTTCCCTTTCCTAGATCATGCCACCACATGTGAAGTTTCAAAGGGATGTCACTCAGGACTGAGAAGGTCTCGATGTTACTTGGAAGTCATCCTGCACGTTTATTTAAAAGAGGAATTTTAATGACTTATTTTGAAAACTGGATGTTTTTGTAAAATTCTTTATTTAACAAGACATGGATTTGGCTTTGCGAATACGACCTTTCAACACTTCTGGGAGGAAGATTTTAAGGCTGTGCCCGCAGACCATTTAACAATGACTCAGGGTGGCTGTTCTTGCAAAAACAGCCTTTCGGCACCCTTTTGGGGACATTCGGCTTATTTTAACAAGAATGGAATCACCCGACTTTATTTATGACAAAAATTAAAATTTTGGCATTTTTTGGCTATTTTTGCAAAAAGGGTGGTTGGACCCGATGAGGGTTGCCTACGTATCTCACATCCGATGAGAATAAAACCAGCGTAGTTCGGGCCAATTTGCCAAAATCAAAACTATTTTCTTTCTATTTTTCAAATATTTTTCTCTTTTTCTTTTTTTCCCTTTCTTTTTCTTTTTTCATTTTTCAAAAATCCGGCAACATTTCGGTACTATTTGGGCATTGGGTTTTCAAAGAAAATGGTTACCCTCACTTAATCCTAACACTGCTATTTTTCTCAATTTTCTCTCATTTATACAAGCCGGTCAACATACAAAGCCGAGCAAATAAATGCGCAAGTACGTAAGATGCTTCAGGATGGTCAATTCATTTCAGGTCACCTGTCCTTGACGGACCCAACCCCTGTGTTGAATCCCCTAAGTCAAATGCATATGATGCAAACAAACGTCCTACTAGGGATCCAGCATGAGTTTTTGTTCTTCTAGGCTTAAATCCTACGTTTATTGGTCTAGATCTGGCTTACCTGAGCGGACAACTCGAGCCGATGGGGAGGTAGCGTACCGGGGATACAGAAGCTCTGCCGGCTTAGCAACTTATCCAAACCTCGTTCTAAATTGGGAAAGAGACTCTAAACAGAAGAGAAGCTACACGAAGTGGACCCTTCTCCATGATGTAGAAGTCTCAGAAAGAGGGGGGGATTCGCGATAGTTTATATATACAATTTCAACAAATATCAAAGCGGTAAAATATTTAGCACATATAGCATGGAACATGTAGAAAAATCAAATAAAGCAAAATATAATAATCAAACTAAGCTCGAATTCTTTGAACCCTGAGCCGGAATTTTGGGTTCGTCTCCCCAGCAGAGTTGCCAGAGCTATCACACCTCCTTTTTCACACACCTACCCTGAAGGATAAATGTATACGGGAGTTTTTCCATTTAAAGTGACATTATTCGAATTGGGATTATTTATTTATGTTTTTTAGAGTCGCCACTTGGGATAGGATTGGTTTTTGGTGTCCCCCGCCACCGGTTTAATTTGAATCCCAAATCAAGGAAAATTTTCAACTTCCCAATAGGAGTCTGCGAACTAGAAATTCTGTGTAAAGAATTCTTTTGACCCGAGGGAAGGTGTTAGGCACCCCCGGATCCTGTGGTTCTAGCACGGTCGCTTAAATTATTATAAATGACTAAAATCTAATTTTTATATATGTCATCCTATAGTGCAATTTTAAAATTATTTACCGCTTTTAATTAAATTTTAAGAAAACGAACGTCGTTTAAAAAATGTGTTTTTGGATCACGTCACATGAAATGCAACCGAATCCTCGACACATTCTTATTCAATATTTTGGGATTTGGATTTGGGTTGCATGAAATGCACACCCGTATATAAGAAGGTAAAATTATTAAAAGCACACCTAAAGTGACTAACGAGTTATTATCTTTGCGGAGAGCCGTGAAATTCGCTAAACGGCACGCCCCGAATACTAAGTATTTTAGTGTAAGCATTTAATAAGGGCCCTGCAATTTATGCATTTTTGTGTGGCGAGGCTCATCTCATTTTATTATTTAAAGGCTAACCTAAAGCAAACTACGATTTTCTATTTATTTTGTCTCTAAAAAGCCCTAGTTAATTAGCATTATTAATTGCTATTAAAAGTAATCAAGGAAAATGGGCCTCAGGTTCAAGTCCACATTTGAACAAGAGATAACACCTCTTAGCTCAAGTGTGCTACTTAACTTAAAGGCCCAAAGACCTATGTTGTCAAAATTAATCCTCTTCCAGGCCTTTGACTCTTGAACTTGGCCCAATATAAACTGAACACAATCTGTTATTTTGTTGAGCTATTGCCAGCTTTGGGCCTCAACGCAAGCCCAATTAATGAGCTGGGGAAAAACTGGAATTGGGGAAGCCTGTATGTTATGGAGGCCCAAACGTGTTCAGTAGTTGGGGATATCAAGGAGAAGGAAAATGCAGCTCCATTTGGTCAAATAACTATTAAATTAACCCTTTTAAAATTGCTCTAATTTGCATTAATAAATTCCTACACATATTCGAAGAAGTAGATACTGAAGTGTGCATACTGAGTTGTTACTTTGTTTCAAAATGAAAACGTGAAAAAAGAAAAAAAAAAAAAAACTCAACTAGTGTAAGTGTGAGTCAAATTTGAAATACAAATTTTACTCATTTTATACTTGTTTTTATCATCTACCATAATTCTCCTAGAACCAGTATGCACTATGATCATGGCTGGTTTATAAACCTGAAGTACATCTTCTTCAACCAAATAACATCCTAATCTTAATTCGAACCTTGAATTACAGTTAGTACTACACTTACAATACTCTTACGAGTCTATCCTATTTTAACAATCCAATAGAAATAACCACAATGTACTGGCTAATTAATTTCTAGTGTAACAATTACCATATCATACCTCTATGCAAACCTACTGATACGAACTAAAACACACACAACAGTCCAATCACATCAGCCTACACAGCCCAGTTTTAATTACAGAAATTAAACATTGGATGTTAACGTGTGAATTGACATAATCAGAATTACACAGTCTAAATAGTCAGTCCAGTTATACAGTCCATAGTCTAAGCTAAGTTATACAATCCAGGAGTTAGAGAAACACAAATCAAAAGTAAACTAAATCATCTATTACAACTGAACAAACACATTTCAGGAGGTGACATTTCATTTCAGCATTTCACTTCAAAGCTACATCAAGTCATGGTTTGAATATGTACCTGGATATTTGATATGGAAAAAGAAGAAGAAGAAGAAGAAGAAGGAATCAGTAGCAATAACTAGCAGAAATCAGCTAACAACCCAGAAATGAATTCGACAGTCCAGGAAGAGTTTGAAATCAAACAGAACCAGGAAATCAACAATAAACAACTTGAATAAACCCAAATGAACTTGAAATTTAACCCAGGAACAACAGATGATTTTAACAACCAAATATTGAGCTAGACAGTGTAAATCAACAACTAAAAATCAAAATTAACTTAAGGTTTTCAATGGAGCAGTATTTTTTTTTTGGATTTTTGGAAAGTTTTCTATTGTTTTTGGTTTTTCTGAAGAGTTTATGATCTAGGATGAAGTTTGGAACTCTAGAAGTTCAGGTTTTTGTGTTTTTGTATTTGAAATTCAAATCTCTAAGGATAAACTTGCTGAAAATTACTTTGGGAGGGAAATTTGGAGGCTGAATACTTTGGGAATTTTTCAGAGATCTGAAACTTGTTAGACAAGGCATTAGGTATGCCTTTTATAGGCAAGGAGTGGGGTAGAATATTCTGGAAGCTTTCACACATTTTCCCTCTTTTAATTTCAGATTTCTCCTATTAAACCTTCAATTTCTGACTTGTTTCTCAAGTTACTACCCTAAGTTTGCTGAAATCTACACTAAAGTCCTATTCTAGAAGGCTCTAGGGTGTTCTTTTAACTATACAATACCTATACTACCCTTATCTTAGTTTTGCATTTACTATTCTTAACAAAACTGCCCTTTTCTATGCCTAAACTACCCCTGAAAACTTCCTGAAACTACTGACCCTCAATAAACCTACCAGCTATAACCAAACAACTAATCTAAGCCTGATGAACAGCTGAACTTAATGAATTAGTGATTAAGTTTTCACCGGACTGAATTAAACTAACCAAGAACTAACAAACCAAATACTTAAACAAAAATAAGGATCAAACAACATCTACACAGACTCAATTAATGAAACAAAACCAAATACATGCTCAGGCAATATCAATAATCAGACGATCAAGGCTAAGAAAACAAACTTCAGAATATAGTATCAAACTAATGGACTTGAATCATACATAGAGGAAATCTAAACAAAACTAAAGAAAAACATGTAAGCTAATGTGCCTGAACCTAATTTTAAAGAATTCAAATCAAAACTAATATTAACGACCGACCAAATTACTATCATGGATTAAAAGAAAAGTAAACAAAAATCCTTATATTGGACATTGATTCGAGCTAATTAACAGAAAAAGGAAACAATACAACCAAATTCTAAATTTATTAATTGAGAAGAGATAAAAGAAATAATGGAAAGAAAAACCAAGAAAACATTACCTGAGGAGCCTAGTCCGGACACTGGAAATTTGATTCGAGCCCCGGAATAACAAAATCGTTCGTTCTTTGCTCAAAACAAATGAAAATGTTATTTCAGGACTCAAATCTAATACTGGATGCGAGAAATTAACCAAGCTCAGACCCAATTGAATTTTAGGGTTCTGCTCATCCGAAAAATTTGAAATTCGAGCAGATGCAAGGTGATTCGACGGCGTTACAGGGGTACGAGGAAGGGATAATTGGTCTAGGGTTTGGACTGAAAATTTCGGACAGCTATATTGAAATGTAAGGGTCATTGTGGGCCATTGGATCCGGGCAAATCAAGGGCTATGATTGAATGACAAGGAAACGACGTCGTTTCGAGGTTTATAGAATTGGATCGGATGAGGTATTCAATAGGGTTGGGCGAGTGACTTTGGTATTTTTTGCCAATTGGGTTGACCAGATGACCCAAAAAATTATCCTTCTAACTTCTTTATTTCATTTTTTGCATTTGTTTTCTTTTCTTCTTGGATTTTCTTTATTGGTATTTTCTGTATTTATTTTGTATTTTATTTATTATTATTATTGATTTTCTGATTTCATTATGTACAATAAAAGACCCAAATCAAATCTAAAATTATGCTAATTAATTTCCAAAATTGCTAATTCCTAACTTAAAAGAAGACTAAACTAAAAATGTAAAATGTAGAATTAAAAAATGGTAAAAGGACTATTTTTGTTATTTTTTTCTTATTTTAGTAATATTAATTGATAAAAATATAAAATTGAATTCTAATTACAAACATACTATTTTTGTATTTTTATGAATTATGCCAACTAAAAATACACACAAAAATGCAAACAAACAAAAATTCATGCAATTAATTCCCTACAAATTCAAGTAATAAAAGAAAAGTCCTAATTCTAAGGATTTTATAGGAATAGTTCAAGCGAGGCAAAAATCACGTGCTCACATTGGTGACATCAAACTACTTCCTTTTGATGTCATGGGTGACATCAAAGGAGGAAGCTTCCTCCTAGCATTCATACCAACTCTTTCCACCAACTCTTCCAATTGGCATGCCATTGTTGACTAAACATAAACCAACATTTTCAATCTCCACCTTGGTTTGCGTTTCGAGCGTGCGTGTGAACAACTCTGGCCAACACTTCTAAGCTTACTGGGCAATCCTGTTGTAAGAAACACGAAGAATCAAACCATGGTTGAACATACCACCTCCACCTAACAACTGTTCTCTTCGGAGTTGCACCAGTTGATGCACACCCCCGCCAAGTCCTTGCAGTGTGCAAACTTAGCGAGCGGGACTATCTTGGTCAACATGTCTGTAGCATTATCGTCTGTGATAACCTTCACGACCTTGATAGTTCCCTCTTCAACAACATCTCGAAAAAAATGAAATCCGACATCAATGTGTTTAGTGCGCTCATGAAATCTCTGATTTTTCATTAGATGAATAGCACTCTGACTATCACATCTAAGAGTCGATTCCAGCTGAACCAAACTCAATTTCGCTACTAAACCTTTCAACCAGATAGCTTCCTTCATCGCCTACACTGCTGCCATGTATTCTGCTTCTGTCATAGACAAAGCGATAATCAACTGCAGAGTCGACTTCCAACTAACGGCACTACCAATGAGGGTAAAGATGTATCCAACTGTGGACCTTCTTCTGTCAAGATCTCCTGCATAGTCAGAATCCACATAACCGTGAATTAAAATACCTCCACCACTTTTTCGAAAGGTCAGACCAATATCAGAAGCTCCTTTGAGATATCTCAAGATCCACTTGACAGCTTCTCAATGCCTCTTTCCTGTGCTGGACATGTATCTACTTACTACACTTACAGCTTGAGCAATATCTGGACGTATGCATACCATAGCATACATAATGCTACCAACTGCAAGGCTTGCATGTATTTATATTGAATCTCTCGAGAATCCTTTCAATATACCTATTCTGAGAAAGATGTACAACACCGTCTTCTCTTGAAATCTCCATACCATAGATTTTCTTTGCAGCTCCTAAATCCTTCATGTCAAATTCCTTACTAAACAGTTTCTTCAAAACATCTATTTCTGTAATGTTGTAAGCAGCAATAAGCATATCATCAACATACAACAGTAAATAAATCATTGAGTTACCAGACATATTCTTGTGATACACACAGCTATCAAATGCACTCCTTGAGAATTCATGTGTAGTCATGAATGCATCAAACCTCTTGTACCACTGTCTAGGGGATTGCTTCAGACCATACAAAGACTTCTTTAGTTGGCATACGTGATCTTATTTTCGCTCAGCTAGGAAACCTTCAGGCTGATCCATATAGATTGTCTCTTCTAGATCACTATGTAAGAAAGCAATTTTGACATCAAGTTGTTGAAGATCCAAGTCAAATTGTGCAACCAATGCTAGTAGCACGCGAATTGAGCTATGCTTCACGACTGGAGAGAAAATTTCATTGTAGTTAATTCCCTCCTTCTAACTGAAACCTTTCGCAACCAATCTTGCCTTAAACCTAGCATCTTCCACTTCAGGAATTTCCTCTTTCTTTCTGTAGATCCACTTGCATCCAACTGTCCTCTTCCCCCTTTGTCTTTTCACTAAGACCCATGTCTGATTCTTGTGAAGAGACTCCATCTCTTCAGTCATGGCTAACCGCCATTGTGCAGCATCCTTGCAAGAAGTTGCTTCAATATACGAGGAGGGCTCCAGATCCTTAATCTCTTCTTCTACAACTACGAACGCATATGCAATCAAGTTTGCTTGATTTATAAGACATTCCGGTTCTCGTGTCTGTCTCTTCTCCCTCCCCTTTGCAATTGTGTATGGTTCATTGACAGCAAGTTCTTCAAGGTCTACATCTTCTGACTCATCTTTAACCTAAGTCTCTTGATCCTTTTCCTTGGCAAGCTCCACCGGAGGCTCCACCTGCTCGTTGTACTTGTTTCCCGAAAACTCCATGGAAACTTAATAGGGATCAAGTATAGAGGATTCATCGAAGGTGACATCTCTACTAACTATAAATTTGAGTAAAGATAAACACCAAAGTTTGTACCCTTTTACTCCATCCACATACCCTACGAATATGGCCTTCTTAGCCCTTGGTTCAAGCTTTCCTTCGTTAACATGATAATAAGCTAGACATCCAAATACTTTTAAGTATGAATAGTTAGAGGGTTCACCTGACCATACCTCATTCGGAGTCTTAAAGTCAATTGTCGATGCTGGAGATCGATTGACAATATGAGCAGCAGTGTGAACTGCTTCAGCCCAAAATACTTTGGACATTTTGGCTTGTATGAGCATACAACAAGCCTTTTCAAGAATAGTTCTGTTCATTCTCTTGGCAACTCCATTCTACTGTGGGATATGCCTGACAGTCCTATGTCTTGAGATCCCATGAACCTTGCATAATTCGTTAAACTCTTCATTGCAAAACTCCAAGCCATTGTCTGTGCGAAGATACTTGATTTTCTACTCCATTTGATTTTCAACCAAAATCTTCCACTCTTTAAATGCTTCAAAAGCATCACTTTTTTCCTTCAAAAAATGCACCCAAACCTTTCATGAGAAATCATCAATAAAATTGAGAAGATACCTCTTTCTGCCCTTCGATGGAAGTTTAGAGGGACTCCATAAATCTGAATGGATGTAGTCTAGCACTCCTCTTGTCTTGTGTTTGCCAGTGTTGAAGTTGACCTTCTTCTGCTTCCCTAGAACGAAGTGCTCACAGAAGTCAAATGTGCTGATCTTCTCACCTTCCAAAAGGTTACGATTGATCAACATCTCCAATCCACGTGCGCTCAGATGACCCAGACTCATGTGCCATAGTCTTGCCTTGTCATCATTAGATAATTGCACTGTAGATGCATTTGCACATCCAACAATGGTGCTTTCGGCCAATATGTAAAGGCCGTTCTCCAGCTTGCCTTTCAGCATGACTAAAGAACCTTTAGTCACCTTCATAGTTCTTGCTTCGCTCATGTACTTGTAGCCTTGTTCATCCAGAGTACCCAAGGAGATCAAATTCTTCTTTAGATTAGGAAGATGACGGACTTGTGTAATAGTCCTCACGAACTCGAACTAAGCCAATGCCAACTATTGCACAAGTTTCATTATTGCCCATTACTACGGTTCCTCCACTTTTCTCATAGCTGCTAAACCAGTCTTTTCGGAACGTCATATGTAGAGTACAAGCAGAGTCTAACACCCATTTGTTTCCATAACTACTATTATTACACGATGTTATTAGTACATAATCATTATTAAAATTATATACCTTTTCAACCGTAGATGCACTCGTCTTTTCCTTGGACTTTGACATTGGGCAATCTCATTCAAATTGCCACTTCTTGCCACAGCCCCAACACTCTTTATTCTTCTTGTTCACACAAGACTTTGATCTGAGATTTGATTTGCTCTTTCCCTGTTGGCTAGTCCGGCCTCTCACAAAGAGCTCACTTTCCTGGTCATCTCTGTCTCCTTCAATGTGCCTCCGCACATCACTAGAGTTAGGTGCTTGCCGCACTTGCTCAAGCTTGATAGGATCCTTGCTATACATTATTGAATTCTCAATATCACGATATCCTGAAGTTAATGAAAATAGCAAAGCACATGCAAGCATCTCCTCATCCCTTTTAATTCTTGCAATCTGTAAGTCCGTGACAAGTTTATTGAACGCATCTAAATAATCTTGTAACGAAGTACCTGACCCGATCTTAAATGTGTGAAGACGTCGTTGTAACAACATCCTTGTTGTCACTGATCGATCTTGGTATAGCCCTTCTAGCTTTTCCAATAACTGTTGGCCGTCTCTTTGGTACCTGTACTCTCTTCACAAAGCACGTTAGGTGCAAGGGATAGTTGGATTGCACTCAATGCATCACCTTGAATCTTCTCTATGTTTGGAGCTGATATATCCTTAGGATAATTTCCATCAATAGCATGGATTGAACCTTTCCTCCGCAATAATCCCATCATCTGGATCTTCCGTATATTAAAGTTGTTGCGTCCACTAAATCTATCGATTTCAAACTTCATGGAACTCATCTTTGCTTGTTCTTCCTCCTTGGATCGTTAAGGAATCCTGTCGCTCTGATACCAATTGTTAGCGGAAATTTAAAATCAAGAACACAAGATTTAACGTGGTTCGGATCAAAATAATCCTACGTCCACCAGAGAACAATTGCCTTTCTATTATTTACAAAGGAAGGGGAGATTTCCCAATTACACTTAAGAGAATTTCTCTCTTAACTCTCTACTCACTACAATGTATTGTATTATTTTTGGATGAATTCTACAAATGAAGGAGTGCATCTATTTATAGAGGTAAAGACCTCCTCTTGATGTCATTGGTGACATCAAACAACTTCCTCTTGATGTCATGGGTGACATCAAAGGAGGTATCTTCCCCCTAGCATTCATACCAACTCTTTCCACCAGCTCTTCCAATTGGCATGTCATTATTGATTAAACATAAACCAACATTTTCAGCATGCCATTTTTGACTAAATATAAACTAACATTTTCAGTATGTTGGAGCAACCCCAATTTCACAGTCTAAACCCTTGATTGGATTGATAGAGAGAAAGAGCGAGTGGAAAAATATAACTTAGAGTATTATTTTAGTGTACACATTGTGTACTTATATATGGAATATTATGGTTAACTAATAACCCTATTGTATCTTAGAGCACCTCTTATGGGTGGACCCAATATTTTCTACAACGAGTATGATAAAAATGATTTTACAAGGAAAGGATATCGTATTAGATATACGTACTTGAATTTTAAGATGGACTGCAATGGACCAAAGATCTCATCCTTTGCTATCAACATATCGTCCGGAACATTGGAGAATACTGTGAGCAACCTTGTGTACCAAGTCTATCGCCTCTAGTTTCAAAGGTAGCTCCACTTCCAACACCAAATCTGATATACTTCAGTATCATTTCAAACTGTTCTGTATCAACCTGGTGTATCATAAAAAACTTTTGTTTAGCATTTTATCAAAGTAAAGAAAGATAAAATCAAGGCATATGCTTCTTTAGTAGTGTTTTTTTTCTTTCATATAGGTTCAGGGATGTTTATTTCATAGAATTTGAAATTGTCCTAAGATCTTTTTCTTTTTTCTTTCTGGAGGGGAATGCCATTTCTCCAAGTTTGTTAAGAACAAAAACATGCGTAACGACCGACCAATAGTTTTGAGTTTAGCGTTCCATTAGGTGGTTTGAGACTTTAATTAGCTTCATATTATGTATTATGACTTGTGTGTATGGTAGGTTTCGATTTTCAGCGGTTGGGCATTATTTGTAAGAATGATTCTCATTTTAGAAGATTTAAGTTGGAAGAGTTGACCAAGGTTTGACTTTTGGGTAAACGTACTCAGAATTGAATTTTGATTATTCCGTTAGGTTCGTATGATAATTTTGGACTTGTACGTATGTTCAGATTTGGTTTCGGAGGTTCCTAGAAGAATTCGACACTATATTTCGAAAGTTGGCAATTTGAAGAACTTAAGATTTTATAAGTTTAACCAAGAGTTGAATTTGATGTTATCGGACTCCAATTGATGTTCTGGGATATTGGATAGGTCTATATAGTTGAATTGAACTTGTGTGTAAAGTTTGAAAGAAATCTGGAGTGTTTAAGTGTGATTCTAACACTCTTTTGAAAGAATGAACATTTAATAACTTATGAGAAATTCTATTCAGTTTGAGTATTGATTCCTTGTTGTGATATTCACGTGGGTGTTTTGAGGCCTTGGATAAGTTTGAATGATATATTTGTACTTGTTGGTATGACCGAATAGTGTCCCGAGGGTCTCGATATATTTTGGAACATTGATTGAGAAACTAGTTAATAAGTTAAGAATTTGAAGTTTGTCCACGATCAATATTGAATCAAGATGATCTCTTTTTGGTGTATTGAGTGTGTGGGCAGGTTCGTAACATGTTTTATGATTGAAATACATATATGGTTGTGTTCGGAAGGTTCCGAATGAGTTTTGGGGAGCTAAAACGAAGATTTTCTTGTTACTGATTTTTTTTTTGGGGTAAATAATTACGAAAATGTCATTGAAATTTTTAGATTTCTTTTAAAACTTCAAAACATCATCTCCTTCATTTTAAGACCAAATTGGGTGACTCAAGAGGCTATCTTGGGTGTAATCTTGCAAGGATCTTGTTGGGCTTATCAAACGTAAGTGTCGAGATCATCTTAGGACCTGAATTGACCTAAGACAGTTGTTGCATTTTTTTTCTTGTTTCGAAATTTAGTTACTTTTCCTCATAATATTTTAGATCTTGGTATTAGGCAATTTTAGAGGAGATTTTTACTAAATTTATTGGGATAAGTATTTTTTAACTCGGATTTGTTATTACTACATGATTCCAACCTCGATTTTAGTGTTTCTTTAATAATTTGAATTGGAGAAATTGTAAGGCCCCGTAAAAATTTTGTGCTTAAAACCTAGTAGATCATAGTTTCAAGGTCCGAATATTGTGTTAGGAATGTGTAGAATTCTTCGCGGCGAGCTAGCTCGCCGCGGTTCAGATCTTTTGTAGTGATCTAAGCTTTAAAAATCAAAAGAATCAATTTTTCCAGAAATTATCATTTCTGCGGTCAAGAATGCGGTCGCAGATCAGCTATGCGGACCGCATTCCTATCGCCGAGTGTAACAGAAGATTTGTCAAAAATTGAAGTTAAAATGCGGTCAATTCTAGCAGAACATGAATGCGGACCGCATTCTTGTCGCAGACCGTGTCAGAACATTTGATTTTTGAGGAGCAATTCTGCGGTCCATTATGCGGACCGCATGTTTACTTTGCGATCGCAGATGCGACCGCAGATTTCACCTCGGGCTTCTATTTTCTAATTTTTAAACCCGACCCCCTTTCTAATATAACGCCCTAACCCCTCATTTTTTACATATTCTCTGAACAAAATAAGAGAGTGGGAGGAGAGATTCTTGAGGGAAAAGTTCATCTTCTTCAAAAATCGTTTCTCGAATTGCTTGGTCCGAAAAATTCTAAAGCTAGTGTCTTCATCTCCATTTCTACAGG
>MU771475.1:13106-16834 GCA_026770625.1 Nicotiana glauca | reverse complement strand
AGGATTGAATTGGCGAAGTTAGTATTTTGGCGAATTCCGGTTGATAGGTGAGATTTTGATCCGAGAGTCGGAATGGGATTCCGAGAGTTTCTGTAGTTTCTTCATGTTATTTGGGATGTGTGTGAAAAATTTCAGGTTATTTGGAGGTGATTTGGTTGGGTTTTTTAATCAAATGTGTGTTTCGGAAGTTTTAGAAGAACTTAGGCTTGAATCCGATGTAAATTTGGTGTTTTGATATTAGTTTTGGTGTTTTGAGAGTGCAACTAAGTTTGAATGATCATATGTGACGTGTTAGTATGTTCGTATGCGGTCCCGAGGAGCTCGGGTGAGTTTCGGATAGGTTTGGGCTGCGTTGTGCTCGCTTTTCTTATGCTTCGACGTCGTTTTTTCAGGCATAAATGATATCATATTGAACAATGAGCTCCGATTACTGTTGAAGCATTAGATCCGTATCGTAATTACGGACCCGTAACAAAATAAATCGTCGAATTTGGACATCGTATGAGGATTTTATGACTCTTTTACCAAGGTTGCCCAGATTTTCAGGTTAATGACGAAATTGCCCCTGACAGCGTATTAAAAACCTGCACTATTTGCAAATCTTAAAACCTACATATCTCCTTCATTATAAGGTCAAATTGAGTGATTCAAAAGCCTAAATTTATTATAATTTCACAGGGAATCCATTGGGAGTAGTAAAACGCATGAAAAATAGACCTATAATGAGCAGGTTGAGTTTTCTTCCAATTTTTGAACGGGAAGAAGCTTCTGAGGCGATTTTTAAGAGAAAAAATTAGTGGGTATCACAGAGTTAAGTGATTTGATTATCAAAACTCATTTATGGGTGATTATAGACCATAATACCAGCCTTTAATTCATGAAAATAGTAGAAAAATCGGATTTTGGGGCCTGAGATTATGAGACCTTTAGGGATCGATTTGAGGGGTCAAACAGACTCCGATTTTGGTGTTCTTTATATGTACGGCATCGGGAGAAGATGAATGTGAGCACGTGATATTTGCCCTACGTGAAAATAACTCCTAAAAATAGACCAAAATAATTTCAATTGATTTTAGGTGTTTTTCTTTATTTATTTGCATTTTATGCATTTTTATATTTTTTAAAATCATAGAAAAACCATTAAAAAAGTGTCACATTTTAATTTCATGTCACCTTAGGTTTAATTTGCATTTAGAAATTAATTATATTGAGTTAATTGTGCTATTAATCAAAAATTATAAAAAATGATCATTTTTACATAGTTAGATAATTAGCTTAGTTTTACAATTTGAATTAATTTAGGAATTTAGTTTGAGTTTTTAATTAATTAAAGAAAGAAAAGAACAACAAAAAGAAGAGGAAAGTGAAAAGGTTTGGTCTTAAATTCAAATTGGCCAAACATTTGAAAAGCCTAAAATATTTTCCCCCCAAAACCTCCCCCAAAATATTTTTCCCCCAAAACACCTTTCCCAAAATATTTTCCCCCAAAACTATTCCCCACACACACCCTATAGACTACTATATAGACACACTCTACACATGATAAAAGGGGAAAGACAAAAAATAGAAGTTAGTTAAAAATTTAACAAAAAAGACGCCAAACACGCCTGGAAAAAGAGGGAAGTGCAACTTTTCACGGGACCTCCCCCCATCCGTTTTCTCTTCTTCTCCACAAATGTGAAGAAAGCTTCGGCAATTCTGTGAGTTTCAGCAGCCATAAACCACCAAGACCTCCTAAACTTCATCCTCTTCGAGGTGCGATTGCTGCGTAATCGAAGTTTCTATCGAGGTGTGGCTTGTTGTTCCGATCCGAGGTTCTGGTTGCGTTCCTGTTGCTTGTGAGCTTAAAAACGGCCCAAGCATTTGAATTGTAAAATCAGTTGAAGTCATCGTCCAGGTTCGAGATTCCGTCGATTTCTGAGGCAATTTTATCGGTCGAAGTTTGCCGTTAAATTTGTACTGGTTTTCAATGTTATTAAAGTGATTCTTCCTCAACAGGTTCCTTCTACTATTCCCTTTTTATTTTTATTCATTTAGTTGAGTGCTCTGTTTTGTTTCTTTGACTTTGTATGATAGTTTGTAGTTTGAGGGATACTATGTGTCAATTGTGGGTGAATATACTGTTTTGTTATGGATAAATTGTATTTGGTTTTTGGTTAATCCTCACAGACTAAGTGAAGTAATATATGATTATAGAATTATTTAGAAGAAGAGATAATATTTTTTTTTGCTAATAAATGGGTTCGATCGATTTCTTTAACATTTAATCTTAAATGGAGGAAATGCATAATTTGAACAAACTCCGTAACAATTGTCCATAGCCCGTGTATTTTTTTTTAAATTTTTTTGTTAACAAGTCAAACGGCCCATTAATGGTTTTGAAATTGGTTTTGTTAGGCATTTGTCTTTTTTTTAACTATTATGCTGTAAATGAGTTCTTTCATATATGCCTTTGATATTTATTTATCTTGTTTGTTATGTCTGTTCTTTCTTCAAGTGTCCATATACTTGTTTGGAATATTTGTTTTGTCAGACTCGTTCTTATTCGCGTGAATGATTGTTAAGTTGGGGAATGGGGAAATCAAAGCCCATTAGTGATTAAATTTGTTCGCATGTCTTAAGGATTTAGTTGAAAATAAATAAGTTATGGGATTTCACTAGTCAAAATTTAGAAGAATTGGACGGTAAGGTTTTGGTTTTTTTTTTTTTATTATTTGGTAACGAGCTCCTTCATGTGTTGGGCCACTAGAACAGACTCGCAGAAGCTAACCTATTTTCCACAATAAAACCTCACAATCGCGTGGCCCTCATTAATTACCTAATTAAAAATACTTAGAGATTTGGGACGGGCCGTTTAGCAAATTTCACAGTCTTCCCAAAAGATAACAACACGTTAGTCTCTTTAGACGCGATTTTAATAAAATTACTTTCCTAAATACGGGTGTGCATTTCATGTGACCCAAATTCAAATCCGAAAATGTCGAATAGGAATGTGTCGAGGATCTGGGTACATTTCATGTGACGTGATCCAAAAAATATGTTCTTAAACGACGTTCACTTTCTTAAATAAAATAATTGACAAAAAGCGGTAATTAATTCTAAAAAATGCACAAATAGGATAACGTGTATAAAAATTAATATTTTAGCCAAATATAACAGTTGAGCGACCGTGCTAGAACCACGGAATTCGGGAGTGCCTAACACCTTCTCCCGGGTTAACAGAATTCCTTACCCGGATTTCTGGTTCGCGACTGTTAAACAGAGTCAAACCCTTTCCTCGATTCGGGATTCAAACCGGTGACTTGGGACACCATAAATCTCCCAAGTGGCGACTCTGAATCTTTAATAGAATGAATCCCGTTTCGATTGTCCTTTAAGTGGAAAAACTCCTTTACGCCCTTGCGGGTGTAGGTAAAAAGGAGGTGTGACAATGAAGAAAAATTTTCTATAAAAAATTCTGAGTTTCAAGAAGTGGGCCTGGGCTCGGGTTTTGTCAATTTCGGGATTATTGATGTTTTTCGATTAATTTCGATTGGGTATTGATCCTATAGCATAATATGATGTATTCATTGTGGTTTTGGTCAGATTCGACATGCGAGGAAGTCGATTTGAGAGGCAAGGGCACAGTGAGCTAGGATTTTGGCCGGCTTGAGGTTAATAATAGATGTAAATAATGTGTTAAGGGTTTGAAACCCCGAATTTGCACATCGTAGTGCTATGTTGAGGTG
>MU771475.1:3106-10606 GCA_026770625.1 Nicotiana glauca | reverse complement strand
CGTAGTAGTAGTATTTCTACTTGGGTTTTCCGCATGTTTTAACTATATTTCAGAGTTTCAGTATTATGACTTAGTAATTATTTGTGTTAATTGAATCATGAATTGTACAAAAAGAGTTAAGGTTGTCAAATTGGTCGGGCTTGCTTAGCAGTGTGTTGGGCACCATCACGACCGGGGTTGGGGTCATGACAAAAAGCCTTCTGATTTCTTTTGTTATGTCCATGTAACTAACGCTTGGTGACTTGAAGAGTGAAGGAAGAGTGGATCATGCAATATTTGAAACCCGCTTCAAACTATCATGACAATTCACTAATTTTCGGATAAATAATCTCTATTACGGTATGGTGTTGACTCAAGAGGAGATCGAGATAGTAAGAGCTTTTGATAATTCCTTGAAATCACAAATAGCCTTGGATTGTTAATGTCTTGGTTCCCTCACTTCATTCTGTGATTCATAATTGCATCGTCTAAACTATTTCTGCTAACACACACTACTCAAAGTTTGAATTTGATCTATGAAAAATTGAGATGATGAATACGTGTTTCTATTTAAATAGAGGTGTTTAGTGTTGAAGAATCCTTTCAAATTCTGCAATTAAAAGTTATGTAGCATATATAAAGTTGTAACTGAATATTTACTCTAAAAGGTGAGAATTAAATTTGTAACGGAAATGTTATGTAAGGGATTTAAACATCTGACAGTTCTCATTTACTTAAATTCTTTATTACCTTCACAATTATTCATTTGTATTTATTTTACAATTATGGGCACACATTAAATTCTATTGTGAACTCATGAATATCTTAAATTTTTAATTAAAAATAAGGTAAATGGCCAAAAAAAATCAGAAATTAGATAAATAGTATTGCTGGCCAAAGAGAGGTGCCACCTATGCTTTTCAATTCCCTCTTTTATATATATATAAATTACAAAAGAAATAACAGTAATCCAAAATGCCCACTACTTCAACAGTCTCCAACCCTTCAACATTAATTCTTGATGTTGGGAACAATACATATTTAGTCAGAGATGTAATATTATGAAAGAGGAAGAATTTGAGTGTTCTAACACTTCGATAAGCTACAAGAATATGGATAGAGCTTGAAGTCAATGAATTGGAATTCGCGACTCTCTTTTCCTGGATGTCCATGTTGCGATTTTGTTTCTCTTTTTTCTGGGAGTGAAATGCAACAAGATTCAACGTGTTATGCTAATTCAAAATGCTCGGTACAATCTTTCTCAAGAATATCATACGGATTTTCCCCTAATTCGATCCGCCGCTACGTGTTCCTCGCAAAAGACGTGTGTTAGAGGGATTGTAAAGAGAACTGGTTCAGGTATATTAAGGCTATCCCTTCTTTCTTTTGGCATGATCGATACGATACGAATGAAACTTGCAAATGCACAAATTCCATGAATGAATCTATTCATAGAAGTATTAGAGATATTTATTGTAACGACCCGACCGGTCGTTTTTAGAATTTACGCCCCGATTCCCTATTAACTGCTTTCCCCGAGTTTATTTCTGCTATTTTGATTCTCGCGATGTTCGATTTTGAGTTTTGGAGAGTTTTGGGACACTTAGTCCACAAATGAGAGTTTAAGTGTTGGAAAGTTGTCCGTAGTTGGAATAGTGTGAAGACGGCCTCGAAATGGAAATTCGATGATTCCGTTAGCTCCGTTGGGTGATTTCGTGCTTAGGGGCATGTTCGGATTGTATTTTGGAGGCCCGTAGCTAATTTAGGCTTGAAATGCCGAAAGTTGAGTTTTTGAAGTTTCCGATTCGATAATGAAATTTTGATCTGAGGGTCGGAATGGAATTATGGAAGTTGGAGTAGCTCCGTAGTGTTGAATGTGATGTGTGTGCAGAATTTCAGGTCATTCAGACGAGGTTTGATAGACTTTTTGATCAAAAGCGTGTTTCTATAGTTTTTGAAATTCTTAGGCTTGAATATGATGAAAAATAGGTGTTTTGATGTTTTTTTGGAGAATTCCGAGGGTTGGAGAAAGTTTGAATGAAGTTTGAGATATGTTGGTAGGATTGGTTGAGGTTCCGGGGTCTCGATTGTATTTCGGATGCTCAACGGACCATTTTTGGACTTGGAAAACATTAGATTTTTTGTTGGTATGTTTTGTAGACTTTTCCTCTTCGCGATCACGTGGGGAGGATTGTGATTGCAAAGGCTTAGGCGAGGCAGTGAGAAATTTTCTCTTCGCATTCGTGTGGAGAGGAATGTGAACGTGTAGCTTTGGGTTAGTGATGAATCGCAAATGCATGGACTAGGCCGTGTTTGCGTAGAAGAAATAAGGCGGCAGTGGTTTCTAAATGTTTCATAATGCGGTCGCATGAAGACCACCGCGATCGCGTAAGTCTGAGGGAGCTAAGCATCGCGTTCGTGGATGGGGTTCTGCGTTCGCGTAGGGTAAAATCTGAGGCGCGTAGGTTTTGTTCTTCGCGATCGCGACTGGTCTTCCGCGATCGCGATCAAGGGAATCCCTAGGCAGATTTTTAAAACCCAAAATCGAGGGTTTAAACCATAATTCATATTTTGCACTTGGGAGCTCGGGAGGTTGCGATTTTTGAAGAGATTTTCACCTGGGCAATTTGGGTAAGTGATTCCTACTCGGTTTAGACTAATTTCCATGAATCTACACTTAAATCCATTCCTTAATTTCGAAATTTTGGTGGAAATTGGGAAAAACATTCTTAGACCAAGAAATTGAGTTTTGATTGGGGATTTGACATTGGATTGGGATAATTTTGATATGGTTAGACTCGTGAGAGTGTGAGGATTCTGAAAATATAAATTTTATCCGATTCCGAGACGTGGGACCGAGGGGTGTTTTGGTCATTTTACTAATTTCATGTATTAGCTTAGAACTTAATTGTAGAATCAGTTACTTGAAGTGTTATTTACATTATTCAATTGAAATGAATAGATTTGGACCATTTGGAGTCGAGTACTCGTGGCAAGAGCGTGGTTTCAGGTTGATTTTGAGCTGGTTCGAGGTAAGTGGCTTGCCTAACCTTGTATGGGGGACCTTCCCCTTAAGATATGATATATTTGATAATTGAGATACCTTGTGCGTGAGGTGACGAGTGTGTACTTGAGCTAGTTGTTTAAAAACCCCAATTTTTCTTTAAGTATTTCAAATGAGTTTCTTTTTTATGTTTTATTCTACTTGCGAATTTAGCCTGTCGTTAGTTCAGAAAAACATGTTTAGTTGACTTAATTGCCTATTTACCTAAACTGCCTTAATTGCATTACGTGAAGCATGTTAGGCTAGAATTATCTATTTACTTAGTACAAAATTTAGCATTATTTGAGTATTCTTGTGTTGCTGTTATGTGTTTTAATTTGGGACTACGGGACGACATTCCGGGAGATCCCCTGTACGTATTTATGATCTGGACTGAGGTGCGGGATACCAAGATATCCCTAGCACGTATATTGAGGATACCAAGAGATCCTCGGGATACAAAGAGATCTGTAGCATATATTGAGGATACGAAGAGATCCTCGGGATACCAAGAGATCCCTTGTATACATAGAGGATACCAAGAGATCCTCGGTTATCATCCTTGTTATGAGTGGTACTTCCTTGTGGTTTGCCTTTATCTCTATTTCCGTTATTTTACTCTTATTATCATGTATAGATTCTTGCTGTAGATTCTCACTTGTACTGCTTATCTTATCCTGTCATCTTTATATTTATTTAATCTCAGTAGGGCCTTGACCTTCCTCGTTACTACCCGATCGAGGTTAGGCTTGGCACTTACTGAGTACCGATGTGGTGTACTCATGCCCTTTCTGCGCATATTTTTCATGTGCAGATCCAGGTACCTCTGCTCAGACTCACTATCCTTGAGGCGAGGCACTCTGTAGAGACTTCGAGGTATATTTGTCGCGTCCGCAGATCGAGGAGTCCTTTTCTATTCCTGCTTTTTTGTATTTATCCCTTCAGTATTTTCTGTTCTTATTAGACATTCCGGAGTTAGAGCTATATTGTATTTTTCTTAGCTTGTGATTCGCAGGTTTCCGGGTCTTGGATTTATGTATTGGTATTGAGAGTTAAACATGGTGTATGCCGAGCGGCACATTTAAACACTGTTATTACTTTATTCCTGATTTAAATTGTTTTACTTTCGTAAATTTTGGTTTTTTCTTCCGCAATTTAGGATTACCTAGTCGTAGAGACTAGGTGCCGTCACGATGGTTCACGGAGGGCGAACCGGGGTCGTGACATCTATGTTCTTGAATTTCCGTGTGTCATAATATTTTATCATCTGTTCATGGGTCTCAGAAAAATACGAAAGTTGAAAAGAGTTTGTTTTATGATATTACTCAAAGGCAAAATGGTCTTATGAAGCTCCGAAAGATTTTATTAACGTACTTTTCATGTATTGCATTCATGTGCATTTACCTATGACCAGATGGCGTTATATACGCGTATATATGTATGTATACATATGTATATGGGATATGAGAAAGGTTATGGTGTTATATAGGCATCACTACCTGATCAGCTGGTATATGATAATGATGTTGCCCACAGTGACTGAAATATGACTCAAACGGCGTTATATATGCGTATATATGTATGTATATATATGTATATGCTATATGAGAATGGTTATGGCGTTATATACGCACCACCACCTGATCAGCTGGTATACGATGATGATTTTGCCCACAGTGGCCGATATGATATGATGGGATGTCCTTAGAGGCTGATGATGTTATGAAACATGTACCTATGCACGACATGACATTCATACGCATATGCATAACGATAAAAGTAAGTTATGATTTACAGAGTTATCCAGACTTACAGGTTGAGTCAATTACTCTATATTTCTTCCATGTCTGTTATGTACTTATTTATGCGCCTTACATACTCGGTACATTTTTGTACTGACGTCTCTTTTGCATGGGAACGCTGCGTTTCATGCCCGCAGGTCCCGATGGACAGGTAGAGAGCCCTCCAAGTAGTCTTTCAGCTCAACGGAAGATGTTGGTGCACTCCATTTGCTTCGAAGTTGCTTGTTTGGTTAGTATGATTTAGACGTGTATTGTTTGGTATAGCGGGACTCTGTCCCAACCTTTATGACATTTATGTACTCTCGGAGGCTTGTAGACATATGTCATGTACATGAAAGATTGTACGGCCTATGTTTTGAGTTTATAAATGATTATGTTGGCCTATTAGGCTCGTATGTCATGTGTATATGATGATGTAATAAGAAAGATATGTTACGTTGGTGCTCGCTTGAGTAAGGTAACGGGTGCCCGTCGTGGCCCATCGGTTTACCCAGAAATCACTGACTAGAAGATATGCCACTGACGATGCCACTATCATTCCTGGATATTGAATACTCGCGCTTCTAGCCTTCTATCCCAAGTATGGAATATCCTCAACCTTCTGCTTTTGAGTATCTCGTACATTGTTCACATTTACCTTACTTTCCTTAAATCCTCACATCACATCTTCTATCTCTTTTGTACCTCTGATTTTAAGGGAGATCTTGCTATGTTTTCGATCACGATGTTTCTATTTTTCTGGGTCCAATAATCAAACTCCTGATTTACTTGGGTGATGTAACTCTTTAGTTTCCTCTTTCTTCTGATCAGCCTTTACGTCGGCTTAAGCTATCTTTCGATCTATGGTTCATGGTATCAGGTGGTGGTGCGTATATAACGACATAACCTCTTCACATATCCCATATACATATACATATATATATATATATATATATACGTGTATATAACACCGTTTGAATCATATTTCAGCCATTGTGGGCAACATCATCATCATATATCAGCTGATCAGGTGGTGGTGCGTATATAACGCCGTAACTTTTTCCCATATCCCATATACATATATTTACATATATACGTGTATATAACGCCATCTGGTCATGGGTCAATGCACATGTATAAATGAGTGAAATGCATGAAAAATACATAATAATCTCGATATTCCTTCCAGATAAACTTTTCCAACTACGTATTATTCTAAGACCCATGAACAGAAGATAATAATAATTCTCACAGGGAATCAAGAATATAGACACCCCTATTATTTCTATGAATAGAGTAATTTATAGAAACTGTGTATTTGCTCATTTCTTCAATATAATTTGGACCATGCCAAAAGAAAAAAGGGAGGGCCTTAACTTTTATCACAACCTAAACCGATGGGCCGCGACGGGTGCCTGAGTCCTATCTGTAACTTAGAGAAATCATCAGCTTTCTTATGAACTTATTCCCAAGGACTTATCTATTATCATTACCTTTTTCACTCATCTTTTCTTATCCTTCCTCCCGTCTTCCTAAAACCTTGTCGCTCTACCATACTTTAGCTTTGCGACCTACACATATCTATTTATACTTATTCACAACCTTTCTTCAACTTACTTGCATCATAAATTTACTTATGTTATTCCGGAACATTAAGTGAGACACCACATACTATTTTGGTCGAATGTGCTTAGAAGAGAAGAAAATTCCGTTACAAGTTTCCTGTAATAACCTGCCAAACAGAGAAGCTACGAACCTCTGTCGGTGTTGTGGGTCTAGGCCAAGTCTTCAATGCCTCACTCTTTCGTGTATCCAGCCGGATGCCTTTACCCGAAATAATATGCCCAAAGAAAGCTACAAAGTTCAACCAGAATTCACATTTAGAGAATTTTGCATACAACTTCCCCTTTTGTAGAACTTTGGGTACAATACGCAAGTGATCTGCATACTCAGCCTCTAAACGAGAATATATATATATATATAAAGATGATAAATAAGATTATGAACAGATCTTAAAAAGGGCCTGAAAACACGGTTCATCAAATCCATAAATATTGTTGGGGCATTGGTCAAACCGAACGACATAACATGAAACTAAAAGTGCCTATATCTGGTCTTGACTATTGTCTTCACAATATCTTCCTCCTTAACCCTTACCTGATGGTACCCGGTCCTCAAGTCTATCTCAACCATCCCGGCAAGGGAGCACAATTAATAGTTCAATCATCCCGGCAAGGGAATACGGTTAACAATTCAATCATCCCGGCAAGGGAGAATACAATAAGTACTTACGTCCCGACAAGGGAATAATTAACAACGCTTTCTTTTTCTTACTTTTCTTATCTCACGATATCACTGGAGCCCAAGCTCCAAGAAATTCTTATCTCATATTCCGTCACAAACAACAATATAACAACATCCCAGTGAGGGAACAAAACATCATCTCAAATATTCCGGCAAGGGGGTTACCATGGCCCCATTAGTTCCAACATCTAACTACCATATTGATTCGAATATCTAACCACCACAGCTATTACCATCCTATTACCATACTTAACCACCTCAGTTATATCTAACCGACTACCACACTTAACTACCTCAGTTACATCTAACCGACTACCACACTTAACTACCTCAGTTACATCTAACCGACTACCACACTTAACCACCTAAGTTACATCTAACCGACTACCACAC
>MU771474.1:88737-108693 GCA_026770625.1 Nicotiana glauca | reverse complement strand
CTGAGATGAAGCTGCTCATGGCCTCAAACTGGTTAATGATGTGCCGGAGCTCAAAACGACCGGTTGGGTCGTTACTCCAAATTATCGATTTTTGTCACCCTCCTCTTCATGTTCACCATTTTCATGATCCTCCTCACCTGAACCTTCATCTATGCCATTACGTTTTCTTTATCAAGTAAGATTTTGAAAATAGATTCCCATTGGTTTTGTGCTGCATTGTTGACCACATTCCCTTTCTCCTACTAATCATCACCCTCTAACATCAAATACCTTGCTATAGGTTTTTTACTGGTAGGGGCGGTCTTGTCAACTACTCTTGAACTTAATCTTGTTTTTTTCTTGTTGATAGGATTTAATGCGTTTTATTTTTCTTTTCTTCATGTCATGCTTAGAAGGCTCCACATTTACTTTACTAATGAAAGCTTCAAAACTATTTGCATTTCATTGCCTACTACTAATATTTTAAGCATTTTTTTGTTTCCTTGTGGTAGGCTTTGAAGGCGATGCAATTGCTACTTTTCCAATGACCTACTTTGAAGGCTCGGCATATGCATTCTTTGCTGCGATCTTTTTGGATCATAACGCGGCTTGATGTGTGGCTATAATTACATAGTTTCGTATATTATGTGCCTTGTATTTTATATGCTTTAATAATAAATTATACTTTATTTGCGCATAATGAAGTCTATTTTATGTGCAGGTGAATTGGAGATGAAAGTAGAGCAAAAAAGATACTTAAATATTGAAAGTGCGCTCGAGAATAGTTAAAAGTATAGAGATGGCAAAACCACGCCTAGAACAAGCGACGTCAAGCCTGGGGCGAGGTCCACCAGGCATTATGCCTAGCGACGCCAGGAGTAGGGTGAGGTCCACCAGGCATTATGCCTCGTGAGTCCAGGTCTGGGCGTGCACATTCCGAGTTTTGAAGACTTATTTTGTCTCCTGGTTTGACTAGGAATTGACCTACACATTTAGATTTTTTTCGACACATATAGATAGACCTAAAAATGCCACTTTGAAGGATTTTTTGCAACCAGAGTCAAGCATAGCTCGTGGAACAACCGTTGGGAGTTAGAATCATTGATTTCTACATCCTTTCATCTTTACTTTGTATTTTAGTTATGCAAAATAATTTGGATATTGTTATTATGAGTATGAGTAGCTAAACTCCTAATCTAGGGTTTTGATGGAACCTATTGGAGGATGATTTTCTTGTTACGTTAATATAGATTTGCCGTAGTATTTTATCTGTTTGTTCAACTATATTATTATTGTTATTGATTGAAGGGCCCTCAGTTGACTGTGCCTATTTAGTGTGCATTACTTGGGAGAGAGTGTATATTTAGGTAGTTGTTGAACAACATCACTCCTAACGTATATGAGGGATCAATACGAAGGGTTTAAAGGTGGGATTAGGGATAACGAATCTTTGGTGCGATTTGAGTGAGCTGTACTTAAGGTCAGCTAGCGTAATTCAGGAGAATATGTCTAGTACAGTTATGATAGTGAGAGTGCTCATGATCGATAGAGAAGGCTTAGGAAAATTTATAGAAAGCGTAGCGGAAAGGATTCCGACAATAGGGGAAATCTTAACCTTAGATCATTCCAATTCCTGTCTACAGCCTGTTCATAGTTAGTTATTATTTATTGTATTTTCATTACATAATATTTAGTTAGTAAGCATATTCGTTACTTGAATATTTCTAAAGATTGATTTCATGAATTTGTGCGAGTCCACTACTTGTGCTTAATAGGTTAGTTCTCTGTGGGATTCGACTCCGGACTTATAAACTGGATTATATTTGCAATGACCATTTAGTCCTTCTTATATGGCATAGTTGGGCATGATCAAATTTTGGCGCCATTCCCAGAGAATTAATAGTGTTATTAATTGCAGTTAAAAGGCTTGCTAGAATTCTTAGTGTAGTCAATTTTCTTCAATTTAAATTAAATACATTGAAATTCTAATGTTTGTAGTCTTGGGTGTTATAAGTGCATGCCTAGAAACTCCTCAAGAACTGGTGAATTGTTCGAAGCATTATCATATCTTGAGAAAGTTTTCAAGGCACTGAATCGTGCAAGCAAGAAGGTCAAACATCAATAGAACAAATCAAACCAACATGGGAGACGAAGTAGGAAATCAAAATAATAGAAACAATGTGAATGAACCGAACAATCAGGTTGTGGTACCTCTTGTGCCAGAAGCAGCATTATATGATTGGGCGCAACCCACCATTGACAACTTGGCAACCGCAATTGCAGTCCCTCAGATACAAGAAAAGTCATTTCAAATCACAAACAACATGCTATATTTGTTGCAGAACAAGGGACTGTTCTCAGGGTCATACATTGGAGATCCATAGCAGCATCTGAAGAATTTCCTATCGATATGTGTCATGCAAAGGCAACCTAATATGACACAAGAGGCAATACAGTTATTGTTGTTTCCATTCTCGGTGATAGGAGAAGCTTAGAGTTGGCTTAATTCACTCCCCATAAATTCCATCACTACTTGGGAGGAATTAGTCAAACAATTTTGGAACAAGTTCTACCCACACAATAAAATCACCAAGCAAATTGATGATATATTGAGCTTCAAGCAGAGACCAATAAAATCACTACAAGAAACGTGGGAGAGGTTCAAGGGTATGATGGTTAAGTGTCCACATCATGGCATTTCAGATCAGTTATTAGGGCGGAGGTTCTACACGGGACTAGCAAACGACTTAAAGGCCAAGGTTAATGCTTCAGCAGCTGGAGCATTTTTAGCAAAACATTCAGAGAATGCAAGATCTTACTTGATAAGATGGCCCAAAACTCAAGATGGATGACAAAGGACTCTACGATTACCCCTGTAGCTCATTCAATGGCTTTGGACCCAAACATTTCCATAGCTGAAAATATGGCCACTCTAATGACACTAATGAGTGTCCTCACAAAAAAGATAGATGAATCAGGCCAGAAGCATCAAGTACACATAGTTGACGCAACTAATGGGGGCTTATGTACACCATGCATTAACCAACCATATGTGTTCTCGCAGAGTGCGGAAGGTGACCTATTTGGTCAGCTGTGGGGGACATATGCAAGGTGGTTAGAATTGGGTTCAGCAGAATCAACAATATAGACCAGCACAGAAGCAGTATAATAACAACAACAATCCTGGAGCTACGTGACCACAGGGTCAAGTGGTGCCTTACCAAAGGCAACAGGGTTACAACCAGCAAAATCAACACCTGGATTATCAACAACCTCAACAACAACAGATTGTGAGACAAGATGATGGGTTTGCTGAACTTAATGGAATGCTGAACAATAGCAGAATGTTGCAGAAATTGATTGGGTCTACTGGAAAAATGCAAGAGAGAGTGGACTCACACGAATCAACGATAAAGGGTATTGAGATTCAGTTAGGACAAATTTCGACGGCTCTAAGTAATCATCCCCAAGGGACGTTACCTATAAACATACAAATCAATCCAAAAGAGCAAGGCATAAAATAGCTTATGGCAGTGAGTCTACGAAATGGTAGAGACCTAGCAAGAAATTGCTCGTAAATGCCGAACTACTGAAACACTTGTGACAGTACCCATTGAGATAGATGATTCAATAGGGTTAACTAAGGTAATGGTACAACATGCACAAGAGAACACCAATAAAGAAAAAGAGGTTGCAATGGAGACTGAGGTAGCATAAGAAACTATAATAGAAGCAGTGCCTGAGCAAGATAAAACTCAAATCACAAGGAAGAAGTGATTTTCTAGCACCATTCCCACAGATATTGGCCAAGTATCAGAAATATTATCAGTATAAGAAATTCTTGGAGATGTTGAAGCAAATTCAGGTGAACATTCCATTGATTGATGACTTAAAGTAAATGTCTGGTTTTACAAAAATGATGAAGGACTTAATGTCTCGTAAGTTCGACTTTCAAGACTTGGCCACGGTTACACTAACTCAGACATGTAGTGTTGTTGTGACGATACTCATAGCTGAGAAGCTGTTTGACCTAGGAAGTTTCACAATCCCATACACAATAGACAACTATGCATTTTCTAAGGCACTTTGTGATTTGGGGGAAATCATAAACTTGATGACCCTAGCTATCTACAAAAGGTTAGGCATTGGAAGATAGACCCACATCCATGTTACTACAGCTGGCTGACCGAACAGTGAAGAGGCCCTCTGGTATCCTTGATGATGTATTAGTATAGGTTGGGAAGTTTGTGTTCTCAGCAGATTTTGTCATTCTTAACTGTCGGGTTGACGAGGAGATTCCCATAATTTTGGGAAGACCATTCTTGGAAAATGGAAGCGCTTTAATTAACTGTTAAACTGGAGAGCTCAAAATGAGACTAAATGATGAAGAAATAACGTTCAACATGCAAAAATCTATACGGAGACAAAGTGAATTTGCTAACTGCTCTCTAATAGAATTGAGGATGTAATTTTGGAGGAGAAAGATGAGACATTGAACATTAAAGACCCTTTAACAGCTTGTCTCATGAACTTAGATGAAGCAAATAAAGAGAAATTAGCAGAGTGGGTACTGGCTCTTGAAGGCCAAGGTTTCTGGAAAAGGGAGCTCGAATTTGAGCCTTTACACTTAGAAGAAAGGAAAACTCCTCTAGCTAAGCCATCGATAGAAGATCCACAAAAGTTGGAACTGAAGCCCTTACCACCTCACCTGAGGTATGATTTCTTGGGACCTAACTCAACTTCATATGTTATTATCTCATCTATTTTGTTAGATGTGCAGGCAAAACAACTATTGCAAGTATTGATGGAGTGAAAAACTGCAATTGGTTAGACCACTGAAGGAATTAAAGGTATCAGCACGACCTTCTGTATGCATAGATTCTACTGGAAGATGGCCACAGACCTTCTAGAGAACATCAAAGAAGGTTGAACCCTAATATGAAAGAAGTTATGAAAAAGGAGATGATAAAGTGGTTATATGCGGGGATCGTTTTCCCCATCTACGTTAATAATTGGATCAACCCAGTCCAATGTGTTCCTAAGAAAGGTGCGATGAATGTGTTTCAAAATGAGAACAATGAGTTGATATCAACAAGAACAGTCATGGGATGGTAAATTTGTATGGATTATAGAATATTGAGCAAGGCACCTCGAAAAGACCATTTTCCCTTGCCATTCATTGATCAAATGCTAGATAGATTGGCTGGGAAATCCCATTTTTGCTTTCTAGATGGATACTCGGGGTATAATCAAATCTCCATTGCCCTAGAAGATAGAGAGAAAACATCATTCACTTGTCCATATGGCGTCTACACCTTCTGGAGGATGCCGTTCGACATATGCAAGGCACCGATCACATTTCAAAGGTGCATGATAGCCATCTTCACTGATATGGTTGAGGACATCATGGAGGTCTTTATGGATTATTTCTTGGTGGTGGGAGACTCATTCGATGATTGCCTAAGGGATTTGAAAAAAGTGCTGAAAAGATGTATCGAGACTAATCTGGTACTCAATTGGGAAAAGTGCCATTTTATGGTACAGAAAGGTATAGTCTTAGGGAACCTAATATCGAGTAAAGGCATAGAGTTAGATCATGCAAAGGTTGATGTGATTGAAAAACTTCCACCAACCACTTCCATCAAAGCAATAAGAAGTTTCCTAGGACATGCCGGTTTCTATAGGAGATTTATATATAAAAAATTCCAAAATTGCTAACCCCTTGTGTAAATTGCTTGAAAACGATCACCCTTCTGTGTTTTTTGATGATTGCAGGGTAGCGTTTGAAGAATTGAAGAAGAGGCTGGTAACAACACCTATCATAGTTGCACCTGACTAGGATCAACCATTTGAGCTAATGTATGATGCGAGCGACTATGCTGTGGGTGCAGTTCTTGGGCAGCAAAAAGACAAAGTCATGTATCTAATATACTATGCAAGTAGAACTCTAAGTATGTGACGACCCAACCCATCGTCTCATGAGTTACCTCTCCGTTTTCCCTATTTCATGCTTCTTCATGTTTCACTATCAGTATTTGGTGTGTTAGAGTTGATTTGGATTGGTTTTGGTAGAAAATGAGACACTTAGTCTCTTTAAGGAAGGTTTGATTTGGAAAAGTCAACCGAATGTTGACTTATGAGTTATAAGGCTCGGATGTGATTTTCGGTAATTCAGTTAGCTTAGGGGGATGATTTGTGACTTAGGAGTGTGATCGGAATTAATTTTGGAGGTTCGGTGTAGAATTAGGCTTGAATTGGCGAAGTTAGTATTTTGGCAAATTCCGTTTGATAGGTGAGATTTTGATCCGAGGATCGGAATGGAATTCCTAGGGTTGAAGTAGCTTCTTTAGGTGAATTTGGATATGTAAGCACGTGATTTTTGCCCTATATGAGAAATACTCCCAAAAATTCAAGCTTAAATAGTTTTGTGTTGTTCGCAATTTTATGGATTTTTGTGTTATTTTTCTTTTATTGTTTGCACTTGTCTCCGAATGTTTATCTTGTTTAATTACTGGAAAAATACAAAAATACACGTTGCATGCATATTTAGGATTTAATTGTGCATTTTAGAATTAATTAAACCATGTTTTGTTTAAAAGAATGAAAATCACAAAAAATATGTATTTTGGTAGTTTTGTCATTTTTATTGTTTAATTGTTGATTTTATTTTAATTAATGTTGGATCTTGTGTGTTAAATATTGTTAAAGGTTAATTAATATCTTTTAAGATATTTTTGGTTTTACAACTTGTTTTAGGATTTTTGGTAATTGGTAATTAAAAAAGGATTTAAAAGAAGAAAAAGAAAGAGTGGAAAAATGAAGAAACTTGGTTTGGGCAAAAACTTTAAAATGAAATCGGGCCCAAATCAATACCAAATGACCTGGTCCAAATGACCTGATCTCTCAGAGGTCCAAACGGCACCGTTTTGGCACAAATAATCTGAGCCGTTGATTCGTTTCAATCACACGGTCCAGTTAAGTCCCCATAACCAACCAAACGACGTTGTATGGATGTCTCAGATCTGAGCCGTTCCTTCCATTTGATCCAACGGCCTCAAGTCTTCCCCACAGCCCGATCCTTTTAGACCCGGGTCGACCCAGTCTCTCAATAAGACTACATGGCGCCGACCAACATCAAATGCTCCCCCTCGTATATAACCTTAATCTTCCTACCCAGCACCCCCCAATCCAAAAACCCCCCTCACCCCTTCGTCTCTTTCAAGCTCAGAGACCAGATGAACCCTCCGCCTTCCCAACCGTGCTCATCCTACCAGAAATCGCCTCACGGCGGTTCCGGTGGTCCAATGACCCTCATCTTCACACCCCTGAACCACCATGCCCTCCTCTTTCCAAATCCACCCTCCATTATCCTCGAGTCATCCTCAAACTTCTCGAATCTTCATTTGAAGATTCGAGCAAAACCTCAACCTACCCCAACCAAACCCAAATTCATACCCCAGTCCTCCCTCGTTACCAAAACAATGTTGGTTTGGTTCGAATCAGACCAGAACTGTTTGAACCCCAAATCGAACCCCCCAGAACCCTAGAAAACCAAAGGTTGAAATCTGTCCAAATTAAAGATTTTTGGGTGTTCAATCGACCTTAGCCGGAGTGTTCTCAGTTGAGAACATCGGTTAAGGTCCGTTCGACCCCAAGAGTTCAAGTCAAAGGCTCGAACCTGGATTCGTCTAGATTTCTAATCTCTTAAGGTATTTCGTTCCTTTCTCTATTCTATTTTTCTTTACCATTATGTGTTTAGCTTTAGTTGTAGTCTATTTTTGTCGATTGTTCTTGTTCTTCTTCTCCAATCCGACCCTTTATTTGGTCAAACTTTTCTTCTGTTCATAGTCGAGCATATGTTTAAGCCATGTAATCGATTAGAATGTGTTTGGTCAAATAGTTAGTTTCATGATAATTCCCTATTTTTTGTCAGTACAACTTGAATCACCTGTGTGTCTGTTTGATCCTGTTGGTTTGTTATTAATTGTATATGTTATAAACTTTGTAATCGATTGTTTAAATATCGTCGATTAGTCGGATTGAAAGCTAGATCAACATGATAACAATTCATTTGACTAATTCCAGTGTGTTTGTCATCTTGTTTCTTTCTGTTTGATTTTGTGATCAAAATGAACTTGTTGATGTGTTCAATTTTCCCTTTTTGAACCGAACTGCTTGCTCATTTGAATGTCACCCATGTTCTGTATATTTGTTCACCTGAACCTCATGCCTTGCTTCAATTCTGTTTGAATCATTACCTGAATTAAGACTAGGATTGGTTATAGTTGTGTAGTTATTTGGTGATTAGTAACCAGTGTTAGTTATAACTGTTAGAGGTTTAAATACAAATTGCCAAGAGTCAGGGTAGGGCAGTAATTCAGGGGTTTTAAGGGGTAATTTTGGGTTTTAACAGAGTTAATTAGAATTAACTTAAGGGGTCTGTCAAGTTGGTTAATAGATACCCTTATTTTAATATTAATGGGGGATATAACATAATAGCATGAGAATTAATAAGAATACTCTAATACATCCATGAATCCTGATTGAAACAAGAAGGGACAAGCATGTTAAGCATGGGGAACCAATTAGCCTTGAATCAAGAAGATCTTAAGGAGTGGAGAATTAAAGGGGATGGGCAGAACAAATTGAGGATTCCTAGGGAAGTGTTTTAATGTCTGTTTTGGGTTATAAATAGGCTCATTTAGAACAAAAAGGGGTCTAGCTTTTTAATCTAGGAAAGCCAGAGAGGAAGAGTGAAAAATAGGCTGGATTTTGGAACCAAAAGTTCAGAGTTAGAGAGTTAAATTGGCTAGTCTTTCAATCTTAAGTGGTCAGTTTAGTCGAGAGTTAAAAGAGAGTGTTGAGTTCTAAAAACTGAAAAGAGAGATAGAAAGCAACAGGAAATTATTTGAAACCAAAAGATATGGCACTGTTCCATTGATTTCCAGATGAAAAACTTGAGTTCTAGACGCTGATTCCTACCCTTTTTGGTTGCTAAACCTGAATTGAAGTTTGATGATTTGTTCTGAGCTTATTCAGTCCCGTGGTTCTGTTTTGGGTGTTTGTATTGATGGGGTGTGTTCCTGGGATTGTTATGAGGTTTCTTTAGTTCAAATCACTTCTGTGTGTCGATTATTACTACTGGGATTTTGCTGGTTGCTATCTGTTGCTGCTGGGATTTTGCTATGTCATATTGCTGCTGACTCCTTCTTTTCTTATATTTCAAATATTCAGGTACATATTCGAACCATGTATTGATGTAGCTTTGAAGTCGAAATGCTGGAATAAAATGCACCATCCATTTGCCTCCTGAAATCTATGTGTTCAAGTTGCTATATTGGGATAGATAATAGGCAATTCGTACTTGTTTAGGTTCATATTAGTTAGCATTTACATTGTATAATTAGACTGAAAACTAAGCTATATAACTTGGGCCGTACTTAGACTCTTCGGACTGTTAAAATAATGAGTGTTCATTCGACATATTGTGATTCAGATTCACTTGTGTTTCTGAGAATAAAAGAAATGGTTAAGAAAGAAAAAATGATTTCGAGTTTCATGATTTTCATGTGTTTTGATAACTACAATTCCAGTAGTTTAGTTTCAGTCCGAAAATAATTAGCCTACCTTGTGGTATCAAATCATGCTTCCATTTTGCTGTTTGCCTTTAGCAAAAAATCCAGAAATTCACTACCAGTTAAATAGGTAAACTCAATTGATCCTCAATCTCGAACTTGAATGTTTCCATTCAAGTAGGTGAATACCATTTTTTTATGTGACAAATTGCGAAGCACCCATTGAATAACTTGAAGTAAATTCAGTGAACACTTATTTACATTGAATTGAAGTTTGGTTGGTTTAAACGGTTTGGGCTCAGCAACCCATTTTCGAGAAGTGTAAGCTTTAGCGCCTTAATGAGTGGCCCGGGTCCAGTATACGTGTTTTTACTTAGACTTCGGGATGGACCGTTTAGCAAAATTTTACGGCCTTGCCCAAAATAATGATACGCTAGTCGCTTTAGGAGCGCCTTTAATAATTTACTTTTTAAATCTTGGGTGCACATTTATGTGACCCAAATCCAAATCTCAACGGAGTCGAAATGTGTCGATAACCACGGGTACATTGATGTGACGTGGTTCGATATACGTTTTCAAAACGTTGCAATTCTTTGTTAAAATAATAATAATATTAAAAGTTGTTAAAGGTTAAAATTTGCACATAAGTTAAAGCATGTTATAAAAAAGATAATTAAGCCAAATATGACAGTTGAGCGACCGTGCTAGAACCACGGAACTCGGAAATACCTAACACCTTCTCCCGGGTTAACAGAATTCCTTATCCGGATTTATGGTTCGCGGACTGTAATATAGAGTCAAACCTTTCCTCGATTCGGGATTCAACCGGTGACTTGGGACACCATAAATCTCTCAAGTGGCGACTCTGAATCTCTTAATAAACAAACCCTGTTTCGATTGTCCTTTAATTGGAAAAACTCCCTTCACAACGCCCTTCGCGGGGTCCGGTAGCGCCAAAAGGAGGTGTGATAACTCTGGCGACTCTGCTGTGGAATTAGAGACCCAGAACCACTGGTTCAGGGTTAGAAATTTGAGCTCGTGATAAATTGTTGTATTTTGGCTCTATTATCTGATATTTTCGTATGATCTGTGCTTAATGTGCAAAATGATGCTTTTTATCGCTTTGATATTATTTGAACTGTACATATAAACTGTGCCGAACCCTTCTCTTCTTACCTCCAGGGATGTGCTCACTGGTTGAGACTCCTTATTCTGTTAGTTTCATACCTTGAAATAAGAAAAGGGCTCGGACAAGTTACAAAGTCGGACGATCTCGCGGGTCCCCGGTACGTAGCCCCCTCCCCGAACCGAGTTGTTCGCTTGGGTACACTGTCTAGAACATATTCCTAGGTTTTTGAACCTAGAATAACTTGACTTCATGCCGGATCTCTAGTAGAAACGCTTATTTACATCATGTTGCATTTGACTTAAGGGACTCAACACAGGGGTTGGGTCCGTCTAGGACAGGTAACCTGAAATGAAAAAGACCATCTTGATGCATCCTATGTGCTACATGTTGCATTTATTCGAGGGTAAAAGGGTCATTTAGCTTCATTTGTGGCATTATTTTAATAAAAAGCATGGTTCAAAAAGAATAATTATGGCATGCCTGGTCATGCTAATCGCGTTAAATAAGAAGGCTGCACGTTTTTTAGCTAAGCATGGTATTATTTTAATCAAAAGCATGAGGAACATTTGTGGAATCCAAGATGTCTTGGAATTCCCCTATGTCCCCCATGCTTCATTTTAGGACAAGCGCATATGGGGAACATTGTGGAATCCAAGAAGTCTTGGAATTCCCCCATGTCCCCCACTTTTTATTTTTGGGAAAAGCACATGGGGAACATTTGTGGAATCCAAAAAGTCTTGGAATTCCCTATGTCCCCCATGCCACATTTTGAAAATCAAAAAAGAAGCATGAAAATTCAAAAATATTTTGTACTTTGTCATCATTTTCCATAAATCAGAAAATAAAATAAAAAATTCAAAAAGATTTTGTATGTTTCATCCATTTTTCAAGAAAAAAACAAAAAATATATGTTTCTCTAAATTAGTTGTTCTCGCCCGTATCCAATTGGCAGAACTACACAGGTTTGATTCTCACCGGATGTGAGATACGTAGGCAACCCTCATCGGGTCCAACCTCTCCTTTTTGCAAAAATAGCCAAAAATGTCAAATTCTAATTTTGTTATAAATAAGTCAGGTGATGCCGTCCTTATCAAATATAGCTGAATGTTCCCGAAAGGGACACCGGAAGGCTAACTTTGCATGAATGACCGCTTTGGGTCAGGTTTTGATTTTTGACCCTCACAGCCTTAAAATATTCGTCCCCGAGGCGCTAAAAGGCCGTGTTTAAAATACCGGGTCATTTATTTTAATTTAGAAAACAAGAAAAAGAGTCTTGAATAAATTAGGTGATGTCGTTTTTCAAAAATAGCCGAATGTTCCCGAAAGGGACGCCGGAAGGCTGACTTTGCATAAACAGCCACTTTTGGGTCATTTTTTAGAGTTTTGGTCGGTTGACCCACACAGCCTTAAAATTTTCGTCCCCGAGACGTTTAAAGGCTGTGTTTGCAATATCGGGTTTTATTTTGAAAAACAAGAAAAAAATCATAAATAATTCGGTGATGCTGTTTTTGCCAAAAATAGCCGAATGTTCCCGAAAGGGACGCCGGAAGGCTGACTTTGCATAAATGGTTACCTTTGATAATTATTTTAGGATTTTGGCCTGTTAGCTAACGCAACCTTAAAATCTTCATCCCCGAAGTGCTGAAAGGTCATGTTTGCAAAATTCGGTTTTTGTTTTAAAAGAGTTGGTGGGCAAGTGAATACCATGTGGATTTTTGGTCAAAATAAGCCGAGCCAGCTTCGGTGATGTCTTAAACCGTTCTTGCCGAGATAGCCTTAGAGTATCTTTCAATTGTCGAAAGGCTGTTTTCGTAAAATAACGGAGAAGTTTGTAAAGTGTCATAAAATAAATCCTCCCCGGCCTCAAAATTTATGTGAAATTGAGAAGGGGCCACGTTTGCAAAAATAGCCATTTGGTTAAAATTGACATATAGGGGAAGGAATCTGTCAGTTTGTTTTTTTTATTTGTATTTCTTTTGATTAGAGCATGTGGTGTTTGATTTTGGAGTTTGTAAGTTGTCTTTTCGTCAAAATCTGTTAGTATGGTCAATCTTTTTAAAACTATGTAATCAAGTTTGTTTTATTGTGAAAATTGAAAATTCCTAAAAAAAATAAAATGTTTTATTGTTATTGACCTTTTATTTGCCCGAACTACGCAAGGTCTAATTCATGCGGGGTCATGATACGTAGGCAATCTCCATAAGATTCGACCACAAGAAAAAAAATGAAACGAAAAAAAAAAGAAAAAAATGTGTTGTTAATAATGAGGATCGACTGAGTCTATTCTAACATGTTTTATTTTGTAGCATAAAGAAAGGTGGTTGGTTTGTGGTTTTAAAGTGGCAACTCTTCTCCAAAACAAAGAGTTAAAAAGCAATGGCCGAGAACAATAAAACCGAGTTGGCTGATATTGGTGCCAGAAAGCAGCTGGCCGAACAGGATAATGGATTGGTAGAAGAGGTAAAGATGATGAGACAACACATGGCGGACATGTATCAGGCATGGATGGTTGGGAAGGCACCCATACCGCCACCGCCTGGTTTCTCCGATGACGTCCTTACCCGAACCTTGGTATCTCCCGACCATTCCTCCATATCTCAGATTGAGGAGAAGCCTAAAGAAGATTTTGGGAAGTTCTGGCTCAAATGGAGTGAGCAAGTTGTTCGGCATAACCTTCCCATGAAAAGAAAAGATGTTTTTGAACCTCCCCAACGACAAGGTCCAGTGGTCGTCCTGGCTAAACGCCCGCAGTCTCTATATCGACCCCGCGGATATCCTTGTAATTCTCCATGCCATTACATCTCTCTACCGGACTCCCAAAGACATACTTTACTTTTCAAGTACCCAGCTCCACAAAATGCCTATCCACCTCCGAGGGCCTATAGAAATACTCTAGGGTTAGGGTTTCGTGGGAATCAAGCTTTCAAGAATAAGAGGAAACAGAAATATACTCCGCTAGGAGAATCCTATACTACTCTATTCCACAAATTTAGACAGTTAGGCCTGTTGAATCCCATTGAGCCCAAAATGCCAAATCCCCTTCCTAGAAATCTTGACCCTTCAGCGAGCTGTGAATATTGTTCGGGGGCTCCCGGACACGATACTGAGAAATGTTGGAAGTTGAAGAATGTTGTGCAAGAGCTTATTGATACAAATAAGATCGAGGTTCAGGTTCTAGAAGCACCAAACATTAATCAGAATCCGCTGCCAGCTTACCATGAGACCCACATGATCGAATTGGTACACAAGGGAGGGGAACTTAAGAAGCCCGATCCGTGATAGTGAGACCATGTTCCAAGGAAAAACCAATCAGCAGAAGTTGGCAGCTAAGATGTTGTGCTTGGTAATTGGGAAGACGCTACATTTTTGGTCAGTTGGAGTAGAGCTTTAGTGGTTTATTTTGTTGTCATTTCTGTTGTCCGGGTTATTTCAGGGTTGTAATCCGGATATTGTCTTGTTACTCAAACCCTTTTATCCTTTTATTTTTCTTTTGATCGTAGCGTCTCATTAGTGTCGTCTAGGTTTGTTCCAAGGGTTGTACCCCAGTTTATTGTGCTTGTTTGTTGTACAAACTCTTTCCCTGTTAGTCTAATGCAATTCTCTGTTTTCCATTTTTCTAAACATTTTCTTTTGTTTGGTCTTCTCCTTTTTATAGTTCCTTTCCTGTAGACTCTAGTGACATGACATGCGCGCATAATTTGGGCCTAAACTTAAAAGTTAATCACAAAATAATTGAAAGATGATCAGGGCATTTAAAGGGAATGAGAACGGTTTGGGATTATTTGGAGCCCGAGTCATGTGAAACTGAGGCAGGCAAAACATAAAGAAAACCGTAAAGGCAAAACACAAAGGGTCATTCGCGGTAATGAAAATGAGAGTGTTGTCCAACGGTGCTTTAAAGATATGACGAACGTTAATCATGTTGCTTGCACTTGGTATGTTTTGAAGATTGGAATGACGAAGACATTTTATTCTGCTATCTAAACACTTTATCCTTCGTTAACCCTTTGAACCTTATTTGTTTTCTTTCATACCCCTCATTCGGAATCAGTAGCAAAGACTAGAAACACAAACTAAAAAAAGAGAAAAAACAACAAAACAACAAAAAGAAAAAAAGGGAGAAGAAGAAAAGAAAAAAAGATAAGTGAAAAAAAAGAAGAAGAGAAAACTAGAACAACGAGGAATTGGGAACTACGTTTGACCTGATTCCTCAAAGAGGATACGTAGGCGCTTTACAGCTCGGTCATAGTGTAACAAAAAATAAAAATCCCCAAGCAAGAAACTGGGGCAAAAGTTGTGTTTATTATAAATAAATCTAGTTTCGAAGGTTGTAGTTTTGAACCCAAATTGATTTGTTTTTGAGCCTTTAATTCCCTTTCTTTCTAGCCTATCCAAAATCCCACATTATGGTCCAAAGAAAGACCTTTTGATCAGTCTTCAAAAGAGGCCAAGTCAGGCAAATGAGAGAGTCTTACCAGAACATAACACTCTGATTACCAGCAGAAAAGACTCCGGTCCCCTGCAGAAAAAAGTAGAAAAGAGAGTCTTATCGGTAACACCCCAATCCCCAGCTGAAAAGTGATACAAATGAGAGAGTCTTATCGGTGAAAACCTTCACGGGCACCTTGAGGCGACTGAAAGCTGAGAGAAAAACCAAAATGAGAGAGGCTTGATAGTGAAAACCTTTGGGCACTACAAGTCAAATAAGGGTGAGAATCAGATGGGGAATCACCAAACGAGGATCTTGAAAGACGATTGATGACGGAGGATAGGCCATATGTGCACATGACCATTAGAGTCGGTATCCACGTTTGATAAAGTTTTTATTTTATAGTTTCTCTTGTTAGAGAGTCATCTCTTTCCTTTGTCTTTTATTCTGTTCCTTTTTATCTTTCTCCTTTCATCAAAAAAATTCCCCAGTAGAGTCTGTTTGGTCAGAACAAGTTAGAAATGACTTCAAAATTTGCCATAAGCTTTCCAATTATGCAAGACGAGATCTGATTAGAACATCCATGCGACATAAGTCAGAACAAGCGCAAGGCCAGTGTAAAGAAGGATATCCCCGAAAAGAGGAGATTGACAAAGGGATGGACTAGTGTCAAGAAGGATATTCCCCGCAGAAACCGAAGGTTATAGACCTCAAGGCCAAGGCCAGTGGACAAATCAAAGAACAATGCTAAGAGAGACGAGCATAAATTGGAGATTCATATGAGACTCAAAGGTCGGGGGAAATGCCAGTTCCCTAGCTATGCCACAAAGAAGAGGGATATCCTTAGCAGAAAAGGTATTTCAGTGACACGGATGAACGAAGAAAGTGGTTCACCAGTAAAACATGCAAAATCCTCAAGTAGAGTCACTGTCATAGGAATTTGGGTGGTCAGGATACAAGTGGAAAATAATGGTGAAAGGCTTGTGAATGAGGATCGTCAAGAAGGTAGGAAAGACGACTCAAAGTAGGGCAAGTCATTCTAAAACCAGCAAATAATATCATCCGTAACAAGTTTTGGAACGCAAAGCAGGGAAGGAGAGAAGGAGAACCATCCCCAGCAGGAGTATCACAACTAGCCACCGCGTTTTAAATTAACAAATTTTCTTTGATTTGAAGTAGGAAAAAAGAAATGGCATTGATGGCGGAAAGGCATGCCCCGAGGAAGATTATCAAACTGGGGCAGAAAAATTTTCTTTCATTGGGATTTTTTTTTGGAAATCAGGTATCCACTTGGGGAAGAAACCAGATACCACGAGGGAAGTGGTCTTTGAACCAGTGTTATCCCCAGCAGTGTTGAAAGAAGGAAAATAACAAGTTTTAATGAAGGAAGCTATATCCCCGGCGAACAAAACAAAAAGGATAAAACTTGTGTTCAGAAAAAGCAAGAAGCCAATGTCATCCCCAGCAGTTCTCAAAGGAATAAAGCATGAAGGAATGAAAATTCCCCGAGCAGCATTATCCTCAATGGCGTTATCACCAGCTGATAACATTTTTGTCCTCAACAGTATTGAGAAATTTTTTTTTTTTAAGAAAGTAGCTTTTGAAAAAAAAAGAAGAAGAAGAAGGGGAAGAAAGGAGATTTCCCCAGCATTTTTATCCCCAGCAGGTAAGTAAATAATTCGCCAGCAGCGTTATCCCCAACATCCGAGGGAAGACGACACGAGTGTTGAGGGAATACAATTCGAGTGACGGCAATTAGGCACCCACCTGGAGAACAAGGGAATACATTTCAAGTCAGCTATCAGGCGCCCACCTGGAGAACAAGGGAATATATTTCAATTCAGCAATCAGGCGCCCACCTAGAAGAACAAGGGAATACATTTCAAGTTCAGCAATCAGGTGCCCACCTGGAGAATAAGGGAATACATTTCAAGTCAGCTACAGGCACCCACCTGGAGAACAAGGGAATACATTTCAATTCAGCAATCAGGCGCCCACCTGGAGAACAAGGGAATACAGTTCAAGTTTCAGCAATCAGGTGCCCACCTAGAAGAACAAGGGAATACATTTCAAGTTCAGCAATCAGGCACCCAACTAGAGAACAAGGGAATACATTTCAAGTCAGCTATCAGGCACCCACCTGGAGAACAAGGGAATACATTTCAATTCAGCAATCACGCGCCCAACTGGAGAACAAAGGAATACAATTCAAGTTTCAGCAATCAGGCACCCACCTGGAAGAACAAGGGAATACATTTCAAGTTCAGCAATTAGGCGCCCACCTGGAGAACAAGGGAATACATTTCAAGTCAGCTATCAGGTGCCCACCTGGAGAACAAGGGAATACATTTCAATTCAGCAATCAGGCGCCCACCTGGAAAACAAGGGAATACATTTCAAGTCAGCTATCAGGTGCCCACCTGGAGAACAAGGGAATACATTTCAAGTTCAGCAATCAGGCGCCCACCTGGAGAACAAGGGAATACATTTCAAGTCAGCTATCAGGTGCCCACCTGGAGAACAAGGGAATACATTTCAAGTTCAGCAATCAGGCGCCCACCTGGAGAACAAGGGAATACATTTCAAGTCAGCTATCAGGCGCCCACTTGGAGAACAAGGGAATACATTTCAAGTTTTGACGATCAGGCGCCCACCTGGAGAACAAGGGAAGTACAATTCAAATTTTAGCTTTCAAATTTTTAATATTTGGTAACATTACGCGCCCAACCACCAAACTGGGGCAAGAAATTTTCTTTGTTTGTTATTTTGTTGAAATCAGGCACCCACCTGGAGAACAAGGGAATACATTTCAAGTTCAGCAGTCAGGCGCCCACCTGGAGAACAAGGGAATACATTTCAAGTTTTGGAAATCAGACACCCACTTGGAGAACAAGGGAAGTCATTGCCGACGAGTCAAGTCAGAAATGAAGAAACATCTGAGGAAGCAATGCCACAAGAAACACGGGAAAAAGCAAGTTTAAGAGCTAGATAAGATTTTGTAACTCATACACTAGTTTAGTATAGCTTCTTATTTTCTGTTTATCACGGTGTAATAAGGAGGTCGACAAGCAGTAGCCGCAATAGCAACACCAGTAACAACAAAAGCACAGTCCCACGGTAGTCCTAGCTACCAAAACTTCCCGAACTACATTGACCTGATTCCCTTTTAGCCAGGGATATGTAGGAGACCTTTTGAAGCAAACATTCGGTCAAATCTTTTCAAAAAATGCTTCACACGGAGTACTCAAACGGGCAAAAAATCGCTCGCTCACTTTATCTTTGCAAGAAAACTCTTCGTGTTTTCGGACAAAGAGAGGCAGCTGTAAGCACGTGATTTTTGCCCTATATGAGAAATACTCCCAAAAATTCAAGATTAAATAGTTTTGTGTTGTTCACAATTTTATGGATTTTTGTATTATTTTTCTTTTATTGTTTGCACTTGTCTTCGAATGTTTATCTTGTTTAATTAATGAAAAAATACAAAAAATACACGTTGCATGCATATTTAGGATTTAATTGTGAATTTTAGAATTAATTAAACCATGTTTTGTTTAAAAGAATGAAAATCACAAAAATATGTATTTTGGTAGTTTTGTCATTTTTATTGTTTAATTGTTGATTTTATTTTAATTAATGTTGGATCTTATGTGTTAAATATTATTAAAGGTTAACTAATATCTTTTAAGATATTTTTGGTTTTACAACTTGTTTTAGGATTTTTGGTAATTGGTAATTAAAAAAGGATTTACAAGAAGAAAAAGAAAGAGTGGAAAAAATAAAGAAAACTCGGTTTAGGCCAAAACTTTAAAATGAAATCGGGCCCAAATCAATACCAAATGACCCGGTCCAAATGACCTGATCTCTTATAGGTCCAAACGGCATCATTTTGGCATAAATAATCTGAGCCGTTGATTCGTTTCAATCACACGGTCCAGTTCAGTCCCCATAACCAACCAAACGACGTCGTATGGACATATCAGATCTGAACCGTTCCTTCCATTTGATCCAACGGCCTCAATTCTTCCCCACATCCCGATCCTTTTAGACCCGGGTCGACCCAGTCTCTCAATGAGACCACGGCGCCATTTCACTTAAGTGAACGATCTAGGCCGTCGATATCACTTGATCGAACAACCAAGATCAAATGCTCCCCCTCATATATAACCTTAATCTTCCTACCCAGCCCCCCCAATCCAAACACCCCCTCACCCCTTCGTATCTTTCAAGATCAGAGACCAGATGAACCCTCCGCCTTCCCCAACCGTGCTCCTCCCACCATAAATCGCCTCACGGCGGTTCCGGTGGTCCAATGACCCTCATCTTCACACCCCTGAACCACCATGCCCTCCTCTTTCCAAATCCACCCTCTATTATCCTCAAATCATCCTCAAACTTCTCGAATCTTCATTTGAAGATTCGAGCAAAACCTCAACCTACCCCAACCAAGCCCAAATTCATACCCCCAGACCTCCCTCGTTACCAAAACAATGTTGGTTTGGTTCGAATCAGACCAGAACTGTTCGAACCCCAAATCGAACCCCCCAAGAACCTTAAAAACCAAAGGTTGAAATTTGTCCAAATTAAAGAGTTTTGGGTGTTCAATCGACCTTAGTCGGAGTGTTCTCAGTTGAGAACACTCGGTTAAGGTCCGTTCGACCCCAAGAGTTCAAGTCAAAGGCTCGAACATGGGTTCGTCTAGTTTTCTAATCTCTTAAGGTATTTCGTTCCTTTCTCTATTCTATTTTTCTTTACCATTATGTGTTTAGTTTTAGTTGTAGTCTAGTTTTGTCGATTGTTCTTCTTCTTCTCCAATCTGACCCTTTATTTGGTCAAACTTTTCTTCT